>BQNB010000332.1:48220-106272 GCA_026074375.1 Tanacetum coccineum
CCATTTGATGAGGGATATTCCCTTGATTGGATGGTTTACCTTGGTTTGAAGGAAAACCAGGTGGGTGAGTATGGTTTGCTAAATTGGAAGGACGGTACCCGGAATTTCCATTTTGAACAAAATTACCAACCGAAGCGGTTTGTTGAAATTGTTGGAAATTATCATGATAAACCGGGGATTCGTAACCTCCTCTAGTCATTGGGCACATATTAAAACTATGATTGTTACCACAAGTGGTACACCTTTCCTCAACCGCTTTAATCGGAGCGGGAGTAGGCACAAAAGCTTTCATCATGTTTTTCATCTCATTCATTTCATTCCTAAAGGTCAAAGTCATCTTATCCTCTAATGCTGCTGCCATTTGTTGAAACTCAAAGTTAGATGATGAATTAGAAGAAGGAGGAGCATTCGTACTCACTCGCATCACGGCGTTCCGTGAACATCTAACTTTAGCTTTGTTCTCTATGATTTGTAATCCTTCGTTTGGACTTTTGTAGAGAAAATTGCCACCGGCAGCAGAATTAAGAGAATCTTGATCATTATAGCTCAAAGAATTATAGAATGTATCTAATTGGTGCATGAGTGAAAAACCATGGTGAGGACACTTCCTTAGAAGTTCCTTGAAACGCTCCCAAGCTTCGGAGAAAGATTCTTGAGCAATTTGACGAAAATTCGTAATTTCGTTCCGAAGATTGGTGGTTTTTGATGGTGGGAAGAAAAAGTTGATGAACTTAGAAACTAAGTCATCCCATGTGAGAATGGAATTTGGGGGTTCTTTTTCTAGCCACGTTTTGGCTACCCCATCAAGAGAAAATGGAAAGAGAAGAAGTTTGATGGTGGTGTTAGGTACATCCGGGTACCTTTGGTTGTTCGTAATGCTCTCAAAATGACGGATATGAGCATGAGGCTCCTCATCATTACCTCCTCGAAAAATTCGGTTTTGAACCAAATTAATGAGGGAGGATTTAAGTTCAAAGTTTTGAGCATTTATGATAGGTACTACTATAGCACTTTCAAACCCCCCGGTGGGAGCTTGGAGTTGCTCGGCCATAGGTCGGTCATCGGCCATTGGAATCGGATCCAAATTGAGAGGGATTGCCTCTTGTCGGTGTCGAGATCGTCGACAATTACGTCTTCTTGGAATAGTATATTCCAAGGAGGAGCGAGTGCGCATGCACTAGTGAAAATAACCAAGAAGAATTTGAGATTAAGAAGATTATTTTTGGGGAAATTATTTTTTAGTTTTTATTAAGAATGAAAACAAAAATATTTTTGGTAATCGTTTATTACAAGCTTCACGATAAGTCTCTAAGAATACGCACAAGTGAGCGGAAAAGCTTAGCGAGCCGCAATGACTACTTAGAGAATAGCTATCACTTTTCCTTAAACTCACCTTATAGTTTGTACACTTAAAGGTCCGTCGTACCTCGCAAGTACTTCACGATTTGTTTTGTTGTTAATTGGAATGGTTTAAGATGGATATCAAGTATCCAAATGTTTATTAATATATTTTTTTACTTAATTCGATAGGAATCGAATTAATGAACTTTTTATATTTTTATAGAAAAATAGCAAAATAACTTCCAAAGGAAGGATCTTCAAAACTCTACTTCGACGAATACTCTTCAACAATCGTTCACGAATTCCCCGGCAACGGCGCCAAAATTTGGTTTGTAGTAAAACAAATTCAATATACTTATAGTAATAATCTCGTAAGAATTCTTTCCAAAATACTTCTCAACCAAGAGAAATATAAAGGTAAAAATCTCACAAAAGAAAACACAATTCGTATATTTTTATCCGGGAAGTATTGTACAACTCGGGTCGTGTCCCAACGAAATCGTGAATTGAGAATTTAAGAATGATTCGGATTCGAGTTTAGAATAGTAAAGAATATTTGATTTGTTGATTATACTACAAATGTAATAGCAAGAATTGAAAAAACAATTAACTAGCACGAAAATTAAATGCACAAATCGAATTAAACGCGAGCTAAAACTGAAATTTAAAAACTAAAACACAACTTTTAACAAATTTAATATCTAAAAATCACAAATTTAAAATGAAAATTTTAGAAAAAGAATTAGAATTTTTTTATGTATTTTTGAATTTTATGATTTTTCCTAAGATTTAATGAGTTATCTAATAAACTTTTTCTAAAAATTAACACTAAAATTTTACTTTTATTTTTCAAAAATACTAGATTTAAAATGAAAATTAATGCAAAAAGAATTTTAATTTTTCAACTATTTTTCTATTTTTTATGATTTATCTAAGAAAAAGTAATTACCTTAAATCTATTTTAATTTCTAAAAAATACAACTTTAATGAGAAAAATATGGAAAAATGATTTTTAGAAACTACAAAGGTGCAGAAAGTTATAAAAAATAAAAGCCCTAATTTCTACTTTTTATTTTTCAACTAATTGGATTTAATTTTAAAATCTAACCTAATTACTAATAATAAAAACTAAAATAAAAAGGAAATTTAAAATAAAATAGGAAAGACAGTAGAATTGCAAATAAAGAAAGTACAAAGGTAGCGGGTAACTTTAGAAAATTTACACAACAGTTCAAACAACTAACCTAGAACTTTAAGAAAAGTACAAAACAAACCCTACGATATCAGCTTATTTTGCTTATTGAAAAAATGGTTTTCAGCCAAAACTCAAAACTACAAAGTTAACAACCAGCTTATTCCCTACAACTTTAATAAAGGCAATATGAACTTTAGATCTAAGAATAAGCTGAAAAATAAGCTGCAAGTTACTGTTTACAGAAAGTAGCTAGTTGACCTTATTTTTGGATTTTGGCTTATTGTGAGCTTAATATTTGATAAAAGCTGAAAATAAAAGATGCTTATTTATGCCTAAGATGTGTATTAAAGGTTTCTAAACTAATATTACCCTAGTGTTAACAATATTAGAAAGAAAATGAAGCTGAAAAAATGCAAAGTTTAATGAAATTGATTTTAAAGCTTATTTCACTTAAGCTAAATGCTTATTATTTGGACCTTAAATGCTGAACTCTTGAAAATAAGCTAAGCCTAGTTAATTCTATACACAAGCAAGGTAAAAGGCTTTATAAAACTTCTCAAGTAAATGAAAAACTTCAAAGTGAAAAATACAAAAATTATACTAAAAATGAAGTGCTTGCTGGTGCACTATGCTTTGCTGATGCAAAGTGCAAGAAAAGGAAACAATTTATAGACTCCTAACTATCTCATTACATGTATGTAATCCTATGTTTACTAAGTGCAATCTCTAAATACTTATAAAACCTAAAATCTAAAATTACTACCACTGAAAATAATGCCCTGGTGCAAGAACTAAGTTTTTTACTCTAAACTTTTTAAATCTACATAATAATTTCTGAAACCTTGGTAAAACTTTCTAATATTGCTAAACTCAGTTATCTAAGAAAAATAGACAAAATGCTTTTGACTTGAAGAGTCAAACAAGCATATATCCAAACACTACTTTATGAAATTCTGTCAAACTTATTTGTACTTCAAGCTTATTTTAAGACTGAAATAACCAAAACTTTTTATCTACTTTTATTCTAAATGACCCTAATAAGCAATTTACTTATAAGAAGCCTAGCTATTTAGAAAATAAAGCTAGTTTCCTACTAAGAAGCTTAACCTACTAGCTATGACAGAAAAGTGACAATGACATTTTACTAGTTTTAAGCTAATCAGACTGAACAACATACGAATTTTAAGCTAAGTAAACCAATTGAACAGGATTAAAAAGATGACTTAAAGGAAATGAAGCAAGTGTAATAGCTTATGAATTGGCTTAATTGATGGAAATAGAGAAAAATGACCTGAATATTGAAGCGTCCTTCTTCACCTAACATCCAAGTGAAGAGTCTAGGTGATCCAATGGCTTTCCTCCAAGCCTCAAAACCTTAGAAATCAAAATAGCTAATTTGACTTATTTACCTTGCTTCCCAAAATGAAACTCAAAATCTTTCAATTGATCATGTTCTTGAATGTAATAGGTAAAAGTAATAAATAAAGCTTAATGAACAAAGTATTAGCTAATATTGAGTCTTATTAAATCAATAACTCACACTAGCTATTTAGAGCTTATTTGCTAATTTCGGATAGAAATGAAATCAAGTGAACAATTACTTGTAACTTAATGAGATTACTAGAATTGTAAGTACAGTTGAAAAAAGTAACAGATTACAAGAGTTTAGAAGCTTAATTGCTTAAATTGAAAACTTAAATTGCTTAAAAACGAAAATTACAAAGTAAAAATTTAAAACAGAAAAATTAACACCTAAAAATGAAGACCTAAGCTTCTATTTATAGAGAAGAGGTGAGGAGAGGGAAGAATTTCTAGGAGCTTCCTTTAAATCACATCCATTGATCTTTTGAAATCAATTTGTAGCCGTTGGATCATAAGAGTGAGGTGTAATGGCCAATAGTTGGATGCCACGTGTTTGATTGTGATTGGTGAAGAGTTTATGAACGATTTGAGGGTTTAAAAGGGAGCGGGGTTGGGTAAATTCGCGATTTGGGTTGTGGGACTTTTTGGCGGGAAAGTTGGTTAAGGTTGTTGGGTTGATGCGTTTTAGCCGGGTTGTTTGTTTAAAAGTTTGGAATAATGACATAACAAGCCCTTGCACCTTGTACCGCCATTTGTAGTGTTAAAAGATGTTTCTGAAATTGCAAATTTAGCCCTTGTGTTGTTTTCTTCTCTTTTCTTCTTAATAAAGCAACTTTTCTCTTTTAACAACTTTGGCCCTTGAGACTTCAAAACTTCAGATAAGCTCTTTAATCTTTGAATCTTCAACTTCCATTCCATGTTCCAGCATCCTTATCATCAACTCTCTTGATAGAGGATATCTTCTTTCAGCCTGCTAGTTGAATATAGTACCAGCCTCTATAATCTAGTGTATGCATCTCCTGAAGATTCCATTAAAGTCTCCACTTACGATGGCCCATATCTTCATTGATTTGTACTCAGTTAGTCATTCATCCTACTTATTTCGGCCGTCTCCCAAATAGTTGTTAGATCACCTAGAAGTATCAAACCTAAACCGTTGGAGGAATGTGCTCATAATAGTCTTGAACAACTCGATATAGGTGATACAAATCCTGTCTATCTAAGATATGCAGTATAAAATAAAAATTACTGCTTAAAGTATCAAAAGCCTGAAGATATTCGCCTCTGATGTGAATGATGAGATACTCTCCATCAGGTGAATCAATAACCTGGAGCTCTGTAATCATGGAGATTCCTTCTAGTGGACTCTCTATCGTGTGCATTCTTTTCAAAGTCTAACTCCCAAGGTAATTTCTGAGGGTCATAGCTGACTTGTCCTCAACTTAACCTTCTTTGATGGCTGTTCTTCAGAAATTATAGCTTTTCTTTTCCTTAAGAGTCTCTTTTCATCTCTTTCCTTTAACATCTGCTTTTCTCTCTCTGAGTCCATTGGAATAAAATCTTTGAAGGAGTCTTTAATAGATTCTTGAACTTTGTCATACAGTTCCTTCATCTGTGGATACTTTAGCTTTTGCAAATTCTTGTATCTGACTTTAAAAAGTTCTTCATTTGATTCCATTTATTGAGGCTAGAGAAGTAGGTTTCCTCAAAGTGGTCTTTGGCTTTGTTTTCTTCAATTCTTCAAACCTTTTTCTTTCTTCTTCTGCATCCCATTCAGCTTGAATTTTTCTAGCAACCTCCTCATCATTTGTAGTTTCCAAGGCTCTGATTTGTTGAAGAGTTAATTTCTTCTTTTTAGGTTCTTCAACCAGTATCCCTTTGCCTTTATCTTTAGGATCAGTACCTTGAGTTGGCTGTTGAGGTTGAGATTGAGATTGTATGGGACCAGGAATGCTCAAACCTCTTGGTCTAGAGATAGCAACAAGAACTTCAGCAGCTTTAAGTTGTTCTTCAGATTCCATAACTTGAATTGGACGGAGTGGGCTTGAAGGACCTGCTTCATCTTCAAAATTTAGGGTCCTTGGAGTAATAGTACCCTGTCTAGCAGTACTTTGAGTTGTCTCCAAATCCAGTTCTTCTGTTTCTCCACTCTTTACATTAGAAGCTTCTTTCTCCTCAATATTAACTTCTTCAGTCTCATCACTTTTTCTTTCCAAATCAGGAGTAACAGCAGCATCTTTATCAACAATATCATCAAAGAAAGGATGTGCTGTATCTTCTTCTTGAACATTGTGCTCTTCAGACAAAGTTCCTTCATCCTTATTCCTCCCCAATTTGACTGAAGACACTTTCTTCTTATGCTTCTTTCTTCGTCTCTTTTGCTTCTTAAGGTTTTGATTCTCTACCCAAAAAGCATGATGCTTGACCACTGGCTGTACGAATTTGGACAGTTTCTTGAGCTTGGCTTTGAGCTTGATTATTTGTTTAGCTTGAGAAAGAGTTTGCTTCTTGAGTCTCCTAACTTCCCTGTTTAAAGCATATATATCTAAAAGTCCCTCATCTCCTCCAGATGTTTGAGACGCATCTGTGGGAGTATAATCATTGGGAGATTTAGGAATAGAAGCAGCATCGTGAGGTTCAGCCGTACCTTGGAAGTCAGCAGTCCTTTGTATTTCAGCAGTCCCTTGAGAGGTAGCAGTACCTTGTAAGGTATCAGTACCTTGAACTGCATCAGAATCATGTGGGACAGCAGTACTATGGAAGGAAGCAGTACCTTGTACTGAAGCAGTACGTTGAGAATGAGCAGCACTTTGAGTTGGACTGCCTTGAGCATCCCTTGCAGAACTTGCAGCCCTAGAATGAGGACTAGTACTATGTTCTTCCTCCGCTGCCAATGCTGTTACAACCTCTAACATAGATGGAGTCAAAGGTGTAATCCTACATGAGAACTTAGTACTATGCTTCCTCATGAATGTAAAAACCTTAGAAGGAAGTGAAACGGATGGTATAAAGTCCTGAGGTCTGTCTACTCCCTCTAACTGCTTGTTCAAAAACAATTGAACGAACCTAGGATACATAAGAAAAGGTGTACCATTTGAAATATGTCCTAGCATTCCATTCAGTATCATCAAAGAAAAGTTGAACTTCTGATTCGTTGCTAATCCTACTAGGGCAGAGGCGATGTTGGTACCAAATTGCTCCCATGAGGTACTCTTAGGACTAAGGCAGTGAAGTAATACATGGATCAAGTACTTCCACTGTGGGCTAAATAAAGGTTTAGAGAAAGTGAGTTGTGCTAAGTTACCCTCGTAGCCAATATCTCTGAGCACGTCCCAAATGACTTGCTTAGGAAAGCAATCAACTCCATTTTCATCATCAAAGAGTAGGTCAGCTCGAATGGTTGCTTCAGAAATCAAAATCTTCTTGCCAGCTACCTTGGCGCGGATGTGAGGTACGTCATTGATCACTTGGAGAGTAGCCGTAGCCCAAAATTGTTGAAGCCATGGACCAATAAGATCAGGATCAACCAACAAAGAGTAGTTAATGGAGCAGCCAGTGAGAAAGTCGATGATTTGATAAAAATCAGCATTCTGAGCCGTCTTTTCCACACACGCAATCATGTTATGCTTGTTACAAGAGCGAATGTTTGCCATTTGAGGGGAAATTAATGTGCGTCGGAGGTTGGAATTTAAAAAGTTATGAAAGAAAAGAGATAAAAGTGGAGAGTAAAAATGCAGATTCATGAGTTGAATATTATAGTTGTGTTAGATAACTATAAGTTTACCTGTTGTAACACGTTTTTAGCGCAAAACGAACGTTTGACCGTTGACCGAAAGGAACGTTAGAACAGTACTTTGTTGTCTAAGCATTACTTCTACAGGCAAAAGCAGATACTTTGAGTTGGAGCTAAGCAGTACTTTCAACACAAAAAGATGTCCAAACATCAAATTGTGCAACAACAACCTTCACCTTTGCAAACATCTCTTCAAATCATCAAGACTCTGAAAAATCATTCAAGACCCTCCCCCATCAAATATAGCTATGAAATGTTCAAAAATCAATCTAACCACATCCAAGTACTTTAACTTGATCACCAGTACTTTATATGGTGATCCTCCCTCAACAGATAGCTATGGGTTTTCATCATCCCAATTGTTACCACCAAATTTAAACCTTGCCAAGGCAAGCCTTTGGTGAGTAAACTGCTACTGTTGTCCATCAGTATGAAAACCTTGACCACATAAATGAGCCTTTTGCTCATAAACAATGCTCGCATGAAGTGATGTCAATCTGAATATGCTTGGTCTTTGGTGAAAAACAGGATTTCTTTCGACAATGCAAATGGTGCTCTCATAGTCGATATGGAATTTCAGTGTTCATGAAGTTTAAATCCATAATCAAGTTAGATTTTGGCATCCCAAAGTACCTGACCACAACAACTTGCAGCTGCTAACAATATTCTTGCTTCTGTAGAGGAGACTAGTCCACAATTGTTTGTTTCCTTGCATTGCCAAGAAACTAGTCTTCCCTGCCGAGATATTGACATCCTCCTGAAGTTTGATCTTCTGTCATTGGGTTGTCCCCAGAATAATCACTCTCCGAAAAAGCTTCCAAATGAAAAGAGAGTCTTTAGATACCATAAACCCAAATTAGGTTTGAGTTTGAGATACCTAAAGATCCTTTTACGGCATGTAGATAGAAACCTTTGGAGTGACTTTGAAATCTTGCACACAGACACATAGCAAACATATGTCTGTCTTGAAAGCATTAGTACATGAACAACCCAATCATAGACTGTAAAGATGTACACAACATCCTTCACCTCTTCATCTTCCTAGAGATTTATGAGCTACAATGGAGTATAGATGCTGGCCGTAATGGTTCTAAAGTCAAACTTGTTGAGAATGTCTTTCACATATTGTCTTGACTTAGAAAAATACCACCATTAGAATTGCTTGACTTGAAGCCCCAAAAAGAAAGTGATTTCACCCATTGGAACTCATCTTGAAAATCCTTTTGCATAAGATTCTCAAAATCCTCACCAGATAAGGACTTGTAAATCCCAAAAATGATATAATCAACATATACTTGTACCAACATGATTTCTCTTCTATCCTTCTTAATAAAACAGAGTTTTATCAATACCCCTCTCACTATAGCCATAGCTTCAAAAAAGAAAAGTGGAGAGTCTTTCATACCATGCTCTTGGAGCTTGATGCAGCCCATAAAGTGCCTTGACAAGGTCGAGTAAACCTGTATTGGATGACAGGATCTTCAAAACCTGAGCTGTTTGACATAACCATGCTTCTGTGATGTTTGCCATACAAAAATGCACTTTTGACATCCCAGTCTGATAGACGTAAAGCCCATGAAAGATGCAAATGCCAAAAAGAGTCTGATTGCTTCATTCTAGCAACTGTGCAAATACTTCATCATAATCCACACTTCTTCCCTTGTCTGTACCTCATTGTAGCAACTAGGCGTTGCTTGTTCATGAATAATAGTACCACCGTTCATCCTCTCATTGTTTCAAAAACTACCATTTGTTCCAATCACCCCTCTTTGCCTTCTGGTATGTAACACATAACACCCATACCTCCTTGTATGCTTGAATTGGAAAGCAGTTCTTCTTGCATCGCTTCAAATCCAACTTCATCGCGAGGCTTGAGAGACTTTTTCTTGGGTTCCTCTTAGATAAGAAACCAGCAAACAAGCATATCGAGTATATCCTTAATGAAACACTGATATACAGTCAACTAGGGCGGAATCTAGTGGCATGTAACTTTATAAAACCACAACATTTCTCAACGATTGCTTTTATAAACATTTTGAATCTTCTGCCTAAAAATGCAGATCCCTAATCAATATACTATAATTTCCTCACTTCGTGTTTTTCTATGTTGTTCTATTTTGCTTGTATATAAAGACAGCAGTGCGTATGTTTGATTTGAAGTACTCCGTCATATGATGCTTTCTTCTCGTTTGAACCCAGCAGTACTTTGCCAATAATTGACTTTGAGGATGAATCTTATGAATTCTAAGTGGTGGAGTAGAGGGAACATCAATGTAGGATCCAGTTGTTGTTAGTCAGCTACTCCGCCCTCCTCACACAAAAAGTTTTGTCAGTAAAACACCATCAGTTGGAGTAAATCATCAGAATCTGAGGTGTATGGCAGTACTTGAGAGGTGTATTAGCAGTACTAGAGTGAAAGTAACTGTCCAACGATGGTTCTTTTCCCTTGCAATAGAATATTCTCCTCCTTTCCTCTCATAAGCAATCCTGTGATCATCCATTATAAGCTTTAGCAAGAGAGTCTTGATGCATCAAACTACAAGCTCACATGTTAAAGCGTGATCTTCAGATAGACAATTAACTTCTTTTGCAGGCAGTACGTTCCGCTGGTAGGCATTAGGCTGAGTGGTATGTACAATGAATTGCTGGGTCATCAAAATTTTCAGCATCATCACAAAGTTAAGATACCTTGTTCGTAGTTGAATCGCATAAGTTTTCTTTCCTGACAGGGATGTAATTGCATGGATAGGAGTTAAAAGGTCAAGATTCAGAACATCCATCAGACCTTTTTCCCATTTTGATTCTCTCTTCCTGATTCTCAAGAAAGTTTACATGAAGACAATCTTGAACCTTTCTTGTGACCCTGTTAGCGACTCTAAACCCGTTGCTGTTAGTAGAGTAAATCCAACAGATTATCCTTCGAATCCTTCGTCTGACTTGCCACAAACTTACCAAATGATCCAGAATTATTAAGTATAGTCAGAGAGCATCCAAAAGTCTCATGAAAACTGATGTTAGGTAGATCTTCCATCAAGATTTCATAAAGGAATTCTCATTGAGGTTAAGTCACCAACAACTCTATTTAGCACAATAACAAGCAGTATTGACTAGCTTCGAGCCCAAAATTGAAATAGGTAGAAAGGGAGTCTGCTAACATAGTTCTAGCAGCTTCAATAAGAGTCCTATTCTTTTTTTCCCCCCTTTCTGCAACACCATTTTGCTAGTGGAGATCCTGGCAATGGCTATATTCTCTCTTGATTCCTTTCTTGCACAAAAACTCATTCATAAAGTTTTGATTCTTGAACTCGGTCATTATCACGACCTGATGGTCTGCACGTTATGTCTTAGCCTGTTTTCCAAACCTACAATCCAATCATGAAGCATATCATATGTTTCATCTTGAAGAGCCAAGAAAAAGACCCAACTGAATTTGCGTGCAGTCATCGAGTGACCACAACATACTTTTTCTTGTTTAATACCTCTACTGAAACAGGTCCCAAAGAAGTCCAAGTGTGGAGCAAGTCAAGAGGTTCATTGACAGTTCTTTCCTCAACTGCTTACTTGCAAGATGCCCTGTGCTGTTTACCCTTTCTACATGCCCACACAAAGTGATCAACTTGAATGTCTTTGTAGGTAAACCCCTAACCAGATTGCTTTTCTAACCAACTTGCTGATAATTTTGAAGTTGACATGCCCCAGTCTTCTGTGCCATAGGCGCTTCATACCTCTGTTGCCTTGCAACCAAACAAGTGATTCTCCAGAGGGAATAATATCTTTAGATCCGAAGCTGGAGACATCATTCTTTCTAAAGGAGCTCAAAGAATTAATCAAATCTCATCAAAAAACTTGAATTTTGAGATAGGATTAATGACATTCTTTTATACTGTGAAGAGAACATTGTTGCTTCTTAACACAAATTTGAGAAACCGATATGAGATTAAAACGACTCTTCTGCAGCTACTAACTTTCTCAAATATCTAAGCAGGATGGTCTAATGGTTCCTTTCTGAAATCTTCCACCTTTTAGAGTCATTTCCAAAAGGCCACATAACCACCTTTGAATTATTTAAAATCAGACAACTTGTCCTTGTCTCCTGTCATACTTCCAGAGCATCCACTGTCAATGATAGCATAGTCCTTGAGATCTTCTTCTGGATTGCCCTGTACAAACAATTTCAAAGAATTAGACTTTTTTAGGGACCCAAGTCATAACTGACTTGGATACCCCTAATGGAGTTACATACTCAAATTGCTTGAGTGTGTAAGATCCATTACCCCTATTCACAGAATCTCCTAGATAGTTTCCTTTTGGTTTTCCATGTTGGTTTGGACTTACATTGCAGTTCTGTTTGACAGTTTGTGAAGTACGCTTGGGAATCCAACAGTACTCTTTCATTATACCCAATCGATTTAACAATTTTCGTTGGTCCTTTTGTGGTCTATGAGGAGTCCTGGGTAGATTGACCTCAATGATGTGGAATGAACCTGAAGATTCTAGTCTTCACTATCCATTCCGTTGGATAATAACTGTTCATCATACTTCGGAAAGTACTAAGCATGTGTACTTCTAATCTAGCAGTACACAATTGAGAAAGGTCACATAAGCAGTACTTTTTGAAGGTGCTGTTTGTGTCAGTTTTTGTCTAGCAGTACTTATCACCCATCCCTTGTAAGTCCTGCTGATGTGAGATAAAGGATCTCCTGTTGGTGAGGTACCGAGAGTGTTCTTGTGAAATTACTATGTTCACTCTTGGATGTTGTTCCAAACCGGTCCTTGTTTCCCTGGAACCCGGTTTCCCTTTAGGTTTAATGATTTGTGTGTTTTGAAGGTTCTTTTATGTAGATTGCGTCCTTAATAAGATGATTAGGACTGTAACATACCAAACATAATTTTACCCCCTTGTTTCCCAAGTCCCTTTGTCAGGGGCGAGAATTCCTTGACAACACTGTTTGGTTTGGACCTGTTGTCCAAAAGATGTTTCACTATTCTCTGAGTTAAAAGCAAGTTTCCTTTTTTACTTTCTGAAACATCAGTCGTCGCATCATCACTATCAACCCAATCTCAATTTATGACTTTATTTATATCAATGCTGATTGAACTAGATTTAGTTTTTCTCTTGATTAAACAACTTTATTCCTAATATGCTAGTTCATCGTATCCCTGTTAAGGAGACATTTGCCCTAGTGGCAATTAATTTACATGTAGTGAGGTACTGCATTGTAGGCTTTTCTCTTTGAATTTTCATAACGTAGAATCAGTCAAAGTTTCATCCCCAGATGAAATGTCACTTTCCATACTATTACTAGACTCAATCCCAAACCCTATACATGACTTATCAGACACATATCTTTGTTTTTTAGTATTTCATTTTGAAAGTACAGAAGCATTTTTTGAAACCCCCATTTGTTTTCAAGTTTTTACTTGAAATCATCTGCGTTTCTTTTAAGGCTTGATCTAATGCCCTGTTGTGTTTCTTCTAGTTTTCAATCGCGTACTTTAAGTCATATTCCATTTGTGTCATACCTTATCCACCCCATGCCTTTTTCATTTCTTTTCATGTGTTTTAAGCAGGACCTCTAATGACTCTAAGACTCATTTGATATCCTAGAATTTCAGTCCTAGCTCTTTGAAAATTATCTCTTTCTTTTTGATAGTTTTCAAGCAACAGTTTATAAGACTTACTACATTTGGAACAGTAAGGTACCTCTGAGTTTGTAGCCATTAAAGCTAGAGATACTGGTGCATCATCAGCTTTGTTGCTCCAGTCAAAATCATCAAAGTCCCATCTTGTCCAAATGCATGTGCTCTGCATCAAACTCTAAGCTCCAATCATCTTGTTCAACTCCACAGTGGCCATCATAGCATTATTCACTTTCAGCATCAAAATTCCTTGGTCCCAAATCAATATCTCATTTGTTGTCGTGTGCCACCGGCGTTTGAGTTGGAAATCTTTCAATAGCCACAAGCCCTTTTCGATTACGACCAGGTGATTGCTTTGTTTTCCTGGATATTAGCAAACTACTCCTCTAGCAAAATGACTAGACTTGTTGACAGTTAAACATCAATTTTTGACTTATCAAAGGTAATCTCATTCTTTGGCTTGAGGTCAATGATCTCACTGTCTTTCCTCATTAAAACTTTCCTTATCCTTGCTGTTATCATAGCCACTTGCCATCGAATGTCAATTCTTCCTAGCATCTTCCATCAATTGGCAGCAGGTCTCATCATCATGGAGTTTGAGGCATAGAGGCTTGTGAGCAAAGAAGGAACATATGGATTTTCATCTGAGTTGAGGAAACACTGTTGGGAGCAGTTGGCACCTGCTCGAGATAGCTTGAGTATATCCTTCGGATATGTGCTGGTTCAGCAGTACTTTTGTTTCCAAAGTACTGCCCTTCAGACTTTAGTGGACAGAAAAGCAATGTTTTGAGAGTTTTAATTGAGACAGAACGAATGAACCCTCAATTCATGCGCATACACCTTTATTTGTTGTAGAGATCACAAAGTCTAACACCGTCTAATCCAGTTATCCTCGAATCATGGTATCCACAACATGCCACACAGATGGAAGACGTCTTAAAACTTCAAATTTGCATCTTCAATGGACACGAGTAGCATCATGTAATATTCGAGCATGCTAAGATATGACTGAAAACCTTTCATATGCTGAATCTAGTTCTTCCCTAATCCAATAGTAAATGTCCTCAAGTGTTGTTTCAACAAATTCTTTTGCATCTTCTTTATGCTTCGTTTCCACAAATCTTGCTTTTATTAATGGCTTTCCATAAGATCTGCTCTACAGCATCATGAAAACTGAGAAGGATGTCATCAGAGTATGGCAAGAAAGGCCATTAATATTAAGGGCTTTCTCATGTTTCTTCTTGCGTTTGCAGCAAGTGAATCTTTGGAGCAGACACTGAGGGAATGCAGGAGCAGTTGGGTTGGTTTCCATTAGTGATTATGTCCCAAGTATGTGATCAGAGGATACGCGATATACTGGTCGCATCTTTCATTGACCACAGGTCATATCACCTTCTGATTATAGGGATTCTGAGTGCAGTAACGACGAGGTTGGAGGGTATGAGGTTCTGTTTCATACATCTTTTATGAGTTTAGAAAGATTTCGATTTATCAAAAGTTCTTGCAAGGTCCCGAGTCCTACACAAGACGCTGATACCACTTGATAGATCGATATTCTCTAATGAAAACACTGATATACTGTCACACTAGGCGGAATCTAGTTGGCAGTACTATGAAGAACACACAACAGTTTCTCAAGACGATTTCTTTTTAATAAAACCATTTTGAATCTGCTAAATTGCAGATACCCATAATTCAATACTATTAATTCATCATCTTCGTGTTTACTCTATGTTTGTTCAATATTTACTAATATCTTCCTAGAGATCCTTGTTAGTAAACATAAGGATAACCTCTAGTAGATGTACAGTCCTTGTATATCATAAACACTAATTGATACTTATCACTAATAACTGTTACAAGATAAATGCTAAAACAACCGTTTTAAACTTTATAGTTCCTATATCCACGACAGTACTTTAATCTTTGACTGGCAGTACCTTGACTTTCTACTTAGCAGTACTTTGATCTTTCATTTAGCAGTACTTTAACTTTTTCGTGGCAGAACTTTGACCTTTTGACTTGTATTTCCCAACAAAAACTCAACCTTCTTGCATGAACTCAAAATTACATAAAATAGTCAAAATACAAGATTTTGGGTTACTTTTCAAGACTCTCTCTTTACCAATACTTACAAGATCAATCAAAACTCATTCCTAATAATTTTATAACTTTATTAGATGTGTTTTAGCACCAATAAAATCAGTAGCTAATATTTATTATAATTTATAAAAATAAACACAAAGAAAAGGGTACAAAGACCCGTTTTAAGGTGTTTTGGTGCAAGGTAGACACAAGTCGCCTTGCACCTTGTTATTTACCTTCAAGAAAATTTTCAATAGGCTAGGTTAAACACGGGGCTGAGATGATTTCGTGGCTCAAAGGGGAGGTTTTTGGGTGAACACAAGACTAAAAACTTGTTATAGAAAGAATAAGACTAAGCCTTTATGCATAAAACTTGAAAGAAATCAAGTTTTTAGTGGTGGTTGAGTGGTGGTGGTGTTTGGACGGATTCAAAAAGAGGAGGATGAGAAAATAGCCTAATTTGAGAGAGAGAGAAAAGTTATGTGTGTGTGCGTGTAAAATGATTATAGAAGATAAGGCATGCATGTGTGAAGAAGTAAGCTTGCTTGTCTTGAGAAGAACAAAGATTCTCATTGGTAGGATTAGAAGGCATGAGGGGCATATGTGGTGTAGGAGGGGGTTATATGTGCTTATTTTTTAAGTATTAGTGTTTAGTTAATTAAATGTAAAGATGTATAAGTATTATGTGTAAGGTGTAAGTATATATGGGGTGATGTATAATGTATAATGTGAAGTGTATATGTTAGTTAAACTATGTTTTCTAAGGGCGATGATATTATTTTGTAATTGTTACACAAAACGTCAAATGCCAAAACCGTAAACGCTTAAATGAGAATATAAATTCTCAGATGAAAGTAAAAGACGTAGAACGTAAAATGACTTAAGTTTATGCGTGTGGATGACACTAACATGTTAAAATGAATTTAGCATATCATTGACCATTTAAACGACGTTTAGAAAAAGTCATAGGTTGAAGGCACGTTCGTAAAGCTAAGGTTCCTAATGAAAAGGAACTCTAAGCACACAAAATGAACCGACAAGCATGAAATGCACTTAATCACAAGTAAGCTTAGACAAAATTATTGTATATACTCAAATGGTTGCTAACCTGAGGTTGACAGTTGCCACAACCAAGTAGACCCAGAGCTTCGCACGCAGCACGGTAAGTTGGTAGAAGTTGGTTGTTGACAGTTCTAATGTCAAGAGGAGACTTGCACCCTTTCTGGTGACAAAGCAACATTCTGGAGAAGAAAAGCTCTCCAGAGCTCGGATGAACATAAGTTAATCTTCTGATGGACTTCCTAGTTCAGATTTTTCTTGGTCTCCAACTCTTTGCATTTGAGTACCATACAAACTCTAATGGGAAATCTAGATATGTCAAGTGGCGGCTATCCTTGTTTGCATCATTGTAAGCAAACCACTCAGTCAGTGTAATTTTCCTTTGTCCATGCATGTTTAGGATTACTTCTAGCAGTTCTCTGTCTCAGTAGTTTATTCTCTACTTGCTAACCTGAGGTTGACGGTTGTCATAACCAAGTAGACCCAGAGCTTCGCACGCATCACGGTAAGTTGGTAGAAGTTGGTTGTTGACAGTTCTAATGTCAAGAGGAGACTTGCACCCTTTTTAGTGACAAAGCAACATTCTGAAGAAGAAAAGCTCTCCCGAGCTCGGATGAACATAAGTTAATCTTTTGATGTACTTCCTGGTTTGGATTTTTCTTAGTCTCCAACTCTTTACATTTGAGTACCATACAAACTCTGATGGAAAATCTAGATATGTCAAGTGGCGGCCATCCCTGTTTGCATGTTTAAGCAAACACTTCGGTCAATGTAAGTTTTCCTTCATTCAGCTGTTTAGGATTACTTATTAGAGCATTCTTTGTCCGTCGTAGTTTATTCTCTGCATGTTAAGTGTACAGCAAGTATCTGCACAACCCTGGTTCTTGGATATGTATGGGAAAATCTAGTATGCTAAAAAAAGCTTTATATGGGCATATAAAGCGACCATCAACAAAGTTTTGAATCTCGTCAATTTGTATTTGCTGGTCACCCGTAGAAGTAGAAGCCTAGCCAATGGGTTTGCTGATCTTTGCGAATATTGCAATCGAGTCCTTTGGAGATGTACTTGAAGAGATACTTAATAAGCATGCTCTAACCACTGTATTCTACGTTGATGTGGGCTTGAAAGGCTAGACACAATGCGCGGTTATAAAGGACCACATAAGAGTTGTCTAATTTCGACTCATGTTTCATTGTATCTTATTTCGGTGTCTCTTCTTCGGTAATCCACGTCACCGTTGCTGTCGAAAAATGTTCGTTGTTGTTATTTTTTTGGGAACTTTTTGTTGCATGGCCCATTTTACATACATAGCACATTCAAGTTTGCTGCACCACGGGGTATGTGGATCATCATGTCCAAAACTACTTTATATCTAACTGGTAAATCAACATAAATGAATGATTGACATCTTGTGCGTTTTTAAATTTGTCTCCTGGGTCGACCCACAGTAGTGTATAACAATGCGACAAACCTCGTTTTTGGAACCCGATAGCGTACAACACTGCATAAACAAAAAGGTAACCAGTGAAAAGTCCTAGTGTTGTAAATAGTTTTATTAATGAATCTCTAATGTTTAAAATTGTATCATGTTTGTGCAAAAGGGGCTTATTAACCTGAAAAACCTACAGGGTGGTAGAATTATGTGTTGACACATCGTTAACAAAGAATGTAAATCAAGCATCATGCATAAAATTTGTTTAAACTAACATATATAAAACCTACAACCCTCTATCTTGAGCGTACCGATCATGTATAGATTTTTTCTGAAAACGATAAGATATAAATACAATGAAACCACAATAAACACGCACAAAAGACCCTATATGCCCCCCATCCACAATGAATACAATGAAACTAATGCATAAAAGCCTAGAAGTGCAGTGAAGTGAAATAGGGCAATGAAGTAGAAGGCAAACATACCTAAAAGACCTAGAAGTTGTAAGTAAAGTGGGAGAGGGCAAGTGAAGTGGAGAGAGACATACCAAAATTGTGACTGAAGTAGGAAATGGTGAGTGAAGTTGGAGAGAGAGAAGAGAAAACACTTTCATATTTATTTGTTCATGCAATCAAAGAACACGTTGTAGAAATTCTGAAATTTAAGATCTCCTCCGTCACTTCGTCAACCACATCATATATTATATTTCTATAGTCGACTAACCATTCCTCAGGACTTAATAAACAGGAAACACTTAATTTTAGAATTTAAAATTTAAAATTTAAGATCTTTTGCAGTTTGACATCAAAATCTAGAATATGTGTCACCCATCAGCTTCAATTTCACTTTCTGCTCATTGTTTGGGTTCCATCATCAGGTCAATAACATATGTTGATTACCAATAATATAACCATATTTTTGAGTCTCTCCTCATCCATCATATAATGAAATGTTGAAATTAAAGGATTATTGAAGCAGGTTATACGTTTTACTTCTATAGATACCGATACCAATGTTCCAAAAAAGGCGAAAAAGACCATACATACACATACATAATGACGGAATAGACACATATACTCATTCAAATCCTTTACTCGAACCATGCAATAAGTATAAAACTATCTTGGTATACAAAAAGGATACCCGAATCCCAATAGATCTAAAGGCGAACCTCGACATTTTTTGGGGCTGAAATTCTAAGGGTTTTTTGGTGCTAGTCATATAAATTCATATCATGAGACGCTAATAACACTCGTTTTCATGGAAAATAATGTCATAAAAAATTAAATTGGGTCAAAGTTACCTTTTACGCTATGTTTTGATATATTGCCCATCATTTTAAGGACAAAGCAAATGGAAACTGAAGGAATAGTTTCTAAGGCTTATTTCCCCCTACATTTAAGTTGAACATTATCCCAATGGTTCTTAGATGTACATACCGTATAATGAATAAAGGAAAATAAAACAATGTAAAAGAAACTAGTACTTCCCCTGTTTGCTTAATATATGGAGAAGAAACATGCGATAAACATGGTAAATCGTCCTCCAAGAATCGTCCATGAAACATCCTAAGAACTTCCAAGCTCTTCTCGTCAAATATAACATGTAAATCAAAGACAAATACAACTACACCAAGCGTAAAATCGGCGGGATAATGATATATACAACAAAACTTTAAGGGTTGAATCTAGGAAAAGCAGTAAGATAGGATGAAAGTTATGATATAATATTAGGTTTTCTTTCTGCAAGTTACAAAGAAATTACAAATTAGATTACTACACAATTTTATTTTTTCGAATAATAAGAGAAAAATGTCGAATTTTTCACGTGGTTGGGTGTGTCGCCGTCTCCACCCTGTGAATATTTCTTCTTCGTTGTTTCTTGAAAAAAATTTCTGCACCAAATTTTATTAGTTATACATCCTTCTGTAAAATACATCAAAAAAATCTGAGATTATATCATTAAAGCATAAGTGACTCAAAACTAACGCGAATTAATCTAATTAATTTAATTTAAATGTTTGAATTAGTTCTTATAAACCGAATATTTTCCCCTACACTTATTTTATGCAAAATACCTTTAATTGTTTATAAGACGAAGTTAAAAACAAAACAAAGCATGATTACAAAAATAATTCAAACATAAAAGAATAAACGATAAAGAATTAAAAAACAAGACATTCCTAAATGCGGGAAAAATAAATATTGGCTTGCCTCCCAAAAAGCGCTTTTCTTTATTTATGAGTCTTGTAGTTAGACTCGAAGTCACACGTCCTTACGTGACTTCGTGTAGGCTCACGTGCCCACGGATGAGCCATTCTTTCATACTTTCATCCACTTGGTATTCGGGACCTAGGTTCAAACAATTCTTGTACATAAATTTGTTCTTCTCGTAAGCATTCCTAAATTCATTAGTTAGATCTCTTTGACTTAGCACAAGGATGGGTGGGATCTTACTTCATGATACGTGCCCTAAACTTTTGAACCTAGTTATAGTGCGGGGCATTTGGAATGTGTAGTTGTCAAAGATTCTAGTAAAAGATACTAATCCCTTAACACAATCATATTCAAGTTGAGTGACTTTTCTAAAGGGTTTTCCCATCACAACTTCAACCATATCTCCGAGGATAAACTCTCATATGTCTTCTAATATCACAAAATCCATGATTTAAATGAAGCTCCCTACGAACACAGAAACATCCCTTACAATGGCAACTAAGTTCTTCCCTGTACTTTCTAATCCTTCTACAATTATAGTATTGTAGGATTTATAAACGCATTGATAATGTTCAGATGGGTAAAAAGTGGGCCAAAGTAGGCAACAACTTCCTAAAGCCGATCATTACATTGGAATGCAAGTCATCCCCATCAAAACTAGAATTGCCCTTTGGCGGCTAATTGTCCTGCATTAACCATATTTCTTCTAGCGCATTTAGACGTCACCACACAAATCGTCATCCGAATCTAGAAAAGGAGAAACAAGTGGTGTGTCTACCGATTCGTCATCAGGCTCAAGGTCATCCATATTAATTTTATTAGGTGATTACGCGAAATCATTAAGAAATCGGTCAATTGACTTTTGTGGTTTAGGTATCGAGAATATGATTTAGCACACTTAAAACTCGTTTTTGAGTTTTCTATTTATAAGGTCTGGAAGTCGGTTGGATACGGCGTATCCATGTATTGGATACGACGTATTGGGGATTTCTTGGAGTAAGGACCACGTTTGATATCTTCCAGAATATTATATTGATTTCATATCTTGAATATGGCGTATTGAGTCCTCTGGATACGGCGTATTGATCTTTATTCCTTTTGTGGTCTTTGGTGAGTGCAGGCACGGATACGTCGTATCTTCCTTGATGGATACGGCGAATTGGTCTTCAGAATAGTAATCTTCAAAATATCTTCATTTAAGCTCCAGAATGCGCACCTTTTGCTAAGTTTTACCAATTACTCCATAATTACTGCAATTCTCAAATATAAACGATTAAGTAACAATTCTTTGCAATAACTATACAAAATGGGTTAATAACATGGGATAAATGATGCTATAAAATAGACGTTATTTGATGTCATCAATGGAAAATAGGTAACTTAGTGTCAATCTGTAAAAATGTAAGTACTTGTGTCCGTGTAAAAGCAACCAATGTATTTGTAAAAGTTTATAACGAGTATATACGAGCATGTAAACAATTTTGTAAACGAGCATGTATTCTCCCCCAAAATAGTTTAAAATAAGTAAAATAGGGGCTATGAGACTCACCTTAATCCAAATAGTGAGTAATGAAATAATCAACGGACGAAGTAATGAGTACGAAGTGCTAACCACGACCTAAATGAATAATAGCGTGCCTTAGTGAAAAAATGATGGTAACGTAATGCATATGTTGTTTTTAGAAATTCGATATCACCCACACGTGTTTGCGTTTTAGTTTAGCTAGTCAAAATGTGAGTTCGTAAAAATATAAGGTTTTAATTAAGTTTCGACGCTTAAATCAAAAGTTGCTATTTTTAGCAAGTTTAGAAATCTTGGACATTATCTGACGTGTAGTTATATCCGTTAAGTTTATTTTTCGTCTACACATGCTAAGTGACCTTAAAAGTCTAGTTGTCATTTTTAATTCGTCATAATATACTTTTACGTCTATTTTAAGTCTCCATTATTAACAAATCTCCTAACGCTCTCTTAATAACGTTTTTAGAAAAGACACGGACTATATTTACTAAGTCTTGTTCTAGATAAAAAACAACAACCTAAGTTGGCGTTCCCATAACGATCAACTTCCCAATCATCCCAAAACTTTACATACTCTACAAGGTAAGTGGCGATATCTTCCACTTTGTACAATACTCTACATCGTTTTTTTTTTTGGGGTGATATTTTCTTGGACGTATCAACGAATATCTGGTTCCCTTCGTATAATTCCTTCGGTAATTCTTTTTGCAAAATGATTATCTTCAAACTTTCTTTCTCTTTTTTTTGCATTTTTTCTCATTTTTTCGATTTTTTTACTAACTATACATCAAATCTTGCTGTAGTTTCACCATCTTCACGATCATAATAAGTCCGGATAATTCCTTTGGTAATTCTTCATTCTTCGGATTCACCATTAGTTATGACGGTAGTAAAATCACATGAGCTTTGACTACTAATATACACTCCCTGATGCAATGTGCAAAAATTTCAACCGCACTCAAAAGATACAAAATGGACACAGACTCGGAAAATATACAAAACTTTACACTTTAAAGCACACGAGCAAACTATAAATTAAACTTATCTAACGGGTAGTTTAGGTGTAAGGGTGTAGCGAAACAAATAGTTGGTGTAAATTCCTAAAGGATTGGCTCTACGGGTTGTTCTAGTGGATAATCACTCTACGATGAGTAGTGGAAATGGGTTTGTTTAACGTGAGGGTTAACTTACTCCGAGTGTAGTTAGTTAATAAGCAACATGTAAAGGCGATTTGGTTGTAATCCTAAGATTTACCAATTTAAACAAGTTACTCCAATTAAATCCATAATACTCATTATTATGGTCTCGAATAGATATACCAAGCCAAGTTCTAAAGTCTACAACATCACGACACAACTTATATTTTGTCGGAAATTTTGAGTTACAACAATTGGAATCAGAAAGCGTTAAATCCTTACAATATTATCAAAGGGTTATTATGTGCGGGCTATGTATCATGTAATTTTACAAAAGTAGTGCTTGAATTTTTTAAATATTGAGCATATTTAAGCCTTTTTATTATGAAAATTAGGACAAGTAAACATTCTCTATTCCACCCCCTACTTGAATTATACAATGTCCTCGTTGTATATATAAAACATTAATTACAGGAATTTAAAAAGTATTAGAATGAGAAACTCCCTGATATCTTGTCGTAGATTTCTAAGTTGCGTTTTGTTTTTATGAGAAAGATTGTGTGCTGAAAAAGCGTTTAAATCCTAGCACAAATAACACTCCATTAGAATTCCATAAAAATATGCATTCCACTAATTTGTCGATATTTATTTCACGAGGTCCTGCGTAATATATAGGAAAAAAATGTGCAATTACTATCTTTGGTACATACGGTTAATTTAAACTAGACTAAACAAACTAAATACGAGTCAGTCTTGTGGATACTGCGTATCAATTAAATGAATACGGCCGTATTCGCAGAACTGAAAATAATGTTTTTAAAGTGCATGAAAATAAAGACTGATAACGCCCAGACAATCAATACACCGTATGGTATGGGGCGGATACGCCGTATTGAAGTCTGGGAAGAAAGACTCGATAGCAAAATTAAACTAACATTTGGGTTGTCTCCCAGGAAGCACTTTTGTTTACAGCAAAGTTTTAAGTTAGACTTGTCTTAGCTTCTGTTTTTAATCCAAACTCATGCACGCTAATGTGACCGCGGTGTGACGCCATTCTTCAATATTTCGAATTTCGAGTGTTATTCGAGCCCTTATATTCAAAAAACTCCTTTGTAGACCCCTTAAGCTTTTAGTTTGGCAGCAAGATTTCCATTCCTTTTGTCTTCTCACTTATCCTTAGTAATGGTAGGATCTTATTGATATTGTTCACTAGTGTGGCATTTAAACCTCGATGTGATTGCACCATTTGGTAAGTTACTTCATCATCACCATTGTAAAGTGTAATAATCCCTATCGAACCGTTTTGTTTTAATCCTAACTTCTCTTAAGAATGGTTCTCAAAAATACATCACCCCATTACATCATCTCGATAAGCATCCATATCCTTCAAAACTGCAAAGTCAGTCATAACAGAAAAGGTTCCAACAAAGATAGTGATCGGTGCTAAACTACACCTTAAAATATATATAATATATAATAAAATATAAAATATATATAGTAAGAATAGTCTAGAAACAAAATTCAATAAAACCGAGAAAGTAGTATAGAATGTTCCCGGGTCGTTTATCCCCAACGAGGCTGGACTGGAGAATCGATACAGTCGGAAGATTGGAGTTTGAATGAGAAAAATGATTTGAGAGTGTGGAAAGTTAAATTAAACAATAACAAACAAAAACGTTTAAGAAAAACCTAAAAATTATGAAATTAAGCTAAAAAAAAGAGAGCACGATCCGAACAAGGGTCAAAAACTAACAATCTTCAAATTAAAACCCTACAAAGAAATTTTCACTTCTAAACTACTCTAGGGGACTAATAACGAAGAATGAAAAAGACTAGACTAAAAACGGAGGTCGTTTGACCCAAAAAGAGCAAGACAAAAAACCGCCCACCCGAGCCCATTTCTTTAAAAATCAAAAAGTTACAAAATAAGACCTCTCCGAAAATTTTGTTTATTTTTCCTACAAACTATATGACTAAAGAAAATTTTCTAAAAAAGAAAAATATTTTTTTGACAATTTTTGTATTTTTTATGAATTTTTTTAAACTTTTAACTAAATTAAATTGTAAAAATATCTCAACACGACTTTTTTAAAAATCTGAAAAAAAAATAAAAAAAAAAAAAAATTTTTACTAAACACACATCACAATAATACTAACTACGAAAAAAATACTCGAACCAAAATAATTTGCTTATAAATGAAGCCCTAAATAAGCTGTACAGCTATATAGCCTAATGGGTGAAATTGTTAAATAAATACAACCCACTTGGGGGGACTTTAATTGAAAAAGTCCAAGGGCGCAGGGTAAGTGTGTGTATAAAGAGGGCATGTATCGAGGGTAGAGGCTCGGGTTCGAGTCTTGCTCACCCGGGTCACCCTTTGTCTTCCCCTTTTTTTTATGAAAAACTTTTGTGAACCAAAGTTGTTAAGCTTATTGAGCTTAACAACTTTCAAAACTACAACCTTTTGTAAAAAGCTAAGAATAAGCTGAAAATGAGCTTTTAAAAACGGACAAAAGCTTAAACAAGCTTAACAGCTTAAATTGGCTAAGTCTTTTTTTGGACACTTAAGCTGGAACTTAAACTAATAAGCTAAAAGGGGGACCTAACCTAGACTAGATAAGCACTAAAGGGCTAAATTCTTCAACTAAATAAGCTTAAAAAGGGCTTATTTGACAGAAGGTTAAAAAGCTTAAAAGGGATCTTAAGAGGCTCAAGCCTATTGGGGTTAACACTTAAATGAGCTAAGAAAATAAGCAAAGTAAGCATGCACAACTAACTACACAAACAAAATAAGCTACTAGGAACAATAATAAGCAACTTAGATAAGCTTAATAAGCCAAAGAGTAGCTTAATACCCACAACAGTACTAACTAAAGAGTTAGTACTGTTGGGTATGGATATGGGCTTAAAAACCCTTAATAAGCTAAGGACAAGGGCAATAAGCTATCTAAGGCCTATTAACATACCTAGTGAGCAACTAAGGACTGAATTCAACAACTAAAAAGCTCATAATAAGCTAGAAAGAAAAATGAGCAATCCCTACACTATGCTTAAGTGAAACAGGTCAAAGTCCTACTTTAAGCTTAAAAATAAGCTGCCTAACATGCTAACTCCCCCTTAAAAGGTTAGAAATTGGGAGGAGGTGCAAACAACGTGGTTTGGGAAAAACTGCTAGGTGAGTTCAGTTAGGGGTATCTGTTATTCAGGTATGTTTGGGAAAACAAGATCACATATAAGCCAATAAGTTGCAAAGTAAGTCGGGCCTTATAAAATATAAGCATAAATCAAATAAGCTGGTAAGCCAAAAGATAAGCTAAAGCAAATGCCCCCAACAATATAAATCACATGCCTTTATAAACATATACACGTTTTGTGACTAATATAGCAAATTGGAAATTTAAGTTTAGCCTTAATATAACTAATAAGAAGCAAAGTTTGTTTATTTGAACCTTGTACACCCAATTTTAAAACCCAAATCCAAACATCCCCCAAGAGACTGGATATCCAATCAAGCTCAGTTTAATAGCTTAAATACTTATTGTAAATATATATTTATATCTTTTGAAAATTGTTTGTAGCTAACCCGAACTGTTTTTAAGTTATTGCTTCATCCCAACTACACTTTATGCTTTTATTCCGAACGAACAACACATCGTACCTAAATCAAGGATGAGTGTTAAAGTTCAAATAAGTGATAATCTAATGTTGGTTGCTGTCTATAATAAAAAAAGAAAATAACCTGATGTGGGTTGTGTGTTAAGCCTAAGCACGTACACCTCAAAAAGCTATTCTCATTCGACACTTGATTTTGATTCCAGGCAAAGAGCTAGCTTGATACAGAGAGAAACCTGCAAAAGAGTCATTGTGGATGTACAAAAACTCTATGGTCAGCCCTTTTGTTGATTAGACAAAAATGACGAAATGTAAAAGGTCTATAGAAACTACCAATCGTCTTGTCAAAGACCATTATTCACTAAGGAGATTAATTGTAACTTTTTAGTATTTACCCGTAATCTAATACTTTTTGTCGATTTCGCCAAAAGAATAAGCATCAGATGAATAACCACACTGCAAGCGAATCTGATAACTCAATCATTGCATTATGTCACATTACCCTACAATAAAAACAAAATACAAACATTAACATTAACATATACTATATAATAGTAGTCACTCAGATCTCGCTTTTACATAGATTATCAATCTTTAGTATACATCGAGAAAATAAAGATTACATAAAAGTTACAGTTTCGTGAGCATACTAACTTGAATTAAATTACTTTACATCATCTTAACACAAAATTCGTCACCTAAACTAAAATTTATAAAGAAAAACAACAAATTATTAATTAGTATTACTACCCAGCTAGATTCGGAACCAATAGAATAAAAATTACATATAACTTACATTCTTGTATAAAATAATTCACCTATAATAAAGCATACTTAATAATATGTAAATTATGAAACTTTTTTTATACCCAATTCAGCAACCACTCAACCCACCTCAGATTTTATTTAATAACATGCTCGATATAGAAGAATTTGTCTAAGATGCATCAAAATTTTATAAAGCGAAAGCGAGAAAGGGGTGGGTGAGTATGTGTGGTAACCTGAATGCGACACCTGGTATCACCGCGACATGGAACCGTACTCGATTGACGCACACATTGTCTCTTTGGAGGAATGCTGGGACCAACACTACAAACATTATCATAACCGTCCTGAGCAACCACATTATCTTGAGCACTATAGAGACTATTGGTAATAGTAGTGGACTTTGGAAAACCTAACAAACCCCTAAATTTTTGATAAGAATCTAAAACACCTATTTATGCAACAATCAGAAAATCAAACGACAATGAAAGTGGTATGTGCTTAATTACACATACCTTTTACCTTTAAAAACGAGCTAAAATAACCAAAAATGGACTTAAAATGCCAAATATACGCTTGTTTTGCTAATTGTGTTGTGCAGGAACGGATAACTAAGAAAAGGACGAAAAACAAAGCCAAAACGACAAAACCGGACTCGGAATGGAAAAGACTGTTAAAGACAAAGCCAAATCGAAGCCGGAAAGTCAATCAAGTCAAAAAGTCAACAGAAAAGTCAATTGGTCAAAGACAAAGTCAACCCAAGTCAACCCCGAGGCCAAAGTAAAAAATATAAGTTTAGGGACTAAAATTGCCAAACCCCTAAACTTATATGTGAAGAAGAAAAGAGGAAAAGAAAAGAGAAGGGCCAATTTGCCAATTGAGCAAAGTAACAAGTGGGGGGGCAGTTCTGCCAAGTCCCCATACTTGTACCACCCAAGGACGTGGGGTGCAAAGAGTTATACAACTCTTGGGGACTTGTTTTGCCAAGTCCCCAAAGTTATATAACCACAAGGACCATGTATGCAATAAAAGACATAACTATGAGGGGCCAAACATGTCAACTCCCCAAACTTACACCCTGTTATCACTTAAAAAAAACAAAAAACCGTTTTTCCCCCTTATTTTCCCCGCCTTGTTTTCCCCCTCCAAACACAATTTAACTGGTTCTAAATCTACAAACCCTTTTTTATTTTTTTAATTCATATTTTACTAATATTATACCCCGATTTTTCTTCTTCCACCACCTAGGGTAAATTTCACCTCCCTCACCCCCTGCCTCCTACAAACTGTTCCCAGCTGTGGAGATTTCCAAGTAGGCAATCCCAAACCACCTCCCAAACCATATTTTCGACGACCAAGATGGATTTTTGAAGATTGAAGGGCTAAGATTAGAGACTGTGAACACTCTCACAAAACAAACACACCTGTGTTTGTGTGTCCTACAAGAAAACACAAGACAAGAAAGAGGAAGACATCAAGAACCAAGTGTCGAATTTTCCTATAAATAGCTTAGTAACATCATTATTTTGCAGATAGTTAGATTTTTAAGTCGTATTAGTGTAGTGTTTAAAAGAAGATCAAGTATATTTATAAGTTAATTTCTCTATATGCATTTGTAATCTTTATTTTAATGAAAAATTTAATCAATTTATTACTCAATAAGCTCATTTGTGATCTTATTTCTTGTTAATAAGCTCAAACTCAGTTTAAAATTGTTAATAAGCTATAAAAACTGTTTCATTTACTTTTAGTATCATAAATTGATTCATTTGAATGCACTTTGGAAGCTAAAAGGAGAATACGCTCTTAACAGCTTATTGTAGCTTTAAGCTCATTGTTTTTAGAAGGCAAGGGTGCCATTAGGTCTTGATTTTTGACCCCTCCACACAGAATAGAGTGGCTTGAGTTATCCTGACAATAACAAAAACACCAAGGTTTCATTTCCTAAACTTCATTCTAGCTTAATTTTAACTTAAAACATTAGCTTATTTCCTGTTCAAATCTGTGCAAATATGTTTGTTTAGACTTGTTGTTTAGATGTTTTAAGTTTTCATTAGATTTAATGTGTGTAATCTCAGTTTCTCTTTTAAAAATGTCACTTAAGTAGTTAAAGCTAGGAGAGAAAGTAGCTTATTTCAATTAATAAGCTATAAGTTTTAGTTTTAAAGTAGCTTAAGGTAATGAAAACAAGGCGAATGCTTATTTGTCCTTTGCCTCTTAGAATTATAAGTTAAAACAGCCTTTTAAAGTTTTAAAATCCATTTTAGGAAATTAAAGGGGTGTTTGGGTTAACCATCAAAACGGGTCAAAATCACTTGTGGTTTGGGTTGAGGTATTTTGGTCAACTTTAGCTTAAGTTTTTAAGCATTTTCAAGCTGTTTTTAAAAAGTTTTTAGTTTTAAAATTGTTTTCCAAAGTTTTTAAATCTATTCTCATAACTGTGAGATTTTAGAAAAACCCACAAGTGCTTATTTAGTTAAGCACTTGTAGATTTTTGTTTAAGTGTCAAAAAGAGTTTGTTTTGAGTGTGTTAAGGAGCTGTCAAACTTTCTTTGCCTTTTGACTTGCTAAGTCAAAACACCCAAGCTTTTTTTTGGTCACAGTTTTTAAAAACCCAAAGACCTTCTTCACCATCAAAAATAAGCAAGTAAAAATGATTTTTAAAAGTTGAAAATTGGTGCACAAGCCCCTTTCATAGACCACTCAATCTGTTTGAGCTTATTTGTGTGTTTAGAGCTTATTTGACAGCTTAAAACAAGCTGTCAAATAAGCCCTTGAGGTTTGCCTTAAAGCTCCCCTGGTGCAAAGGGGAGACTTTAGGCTTATTTTCCTCAGCCTTTAAGCACACTTAAGCCCAAGTTTTTGGCTTATTTTAAGAGTCTATAAGCTCTTAAATAAGCCCTCAAAGTTTCAGGCCTTAGGAAGCTCATTTGTGTGCTTATTTTTTAGGCCAAACTTGCCTCTTGGCTGTTTTTAGTTTAACTTAGGCATAGGGATTGCTTATTTTTGACTTTGGCTTATTGAGCTTATTCCATAAGCTCAAATTGTTTCCTAGTAGCTTTTCAGGTTAAGTTAATAGTTTAGTTTGCTTATTTCCTTTTTTTTAGCTTATTTGAATGCCCAACTTAAGCCAATTTAGCCTTTAAGCTTTGTTTAAGCTTTTCTGTCATGATAAGCTCCCCACAGCTTATTTAGTATAGCTTTTCCTTCTCTTTTTAGCTTATTTTGGTTAGTTTAGATCCCTTAGCTTATTTTAGTTCTTGTCTTAGCTTAATTCGACCCTAAGTCCAAAAGGACTTAGCTCTTTGTTAGCCTTTAAGCCCAAATAAGCCAAACTGTCAAGTTTGAGCTTATTTTTAAGCTTATTCACTGCTTTTCACAAAAAGCTCTAGTTGACAAAGTTGTTAAGCCCCACGAGCTTAACAACTTTGCTTCTTTGAGTTTTCAAAAAAAAAAAAAAGGGGAAGACACTTGGCCCGGGTGAGCAAGACTCGAACCCGGGACCAAGCGATACATCCCCTCTTTACCAACACACTCTACCACGAAGGCGCACTTGTGGGTCTTTTTCCGTTAAAGACTCAATGGGAACTGCAATTTATATACACTTTGGCTCAATAAGCCTATAAGCTGAAATAGCTTATTTTCGGGCTTATTTCTTAAGCAACCTTGTGTTTTTTCATTTTTCGTAGGAACTTTATAGAGTAAAGTATTTTTTGTAAATTTTTCAGAATTTTTTGTAATCATTTAATATTTTTTATAATTTAATTTAGTTAAAAGTTTAATTAATTCATAAAAAATACAAAAATTATCAAAAAAATATTTTGCTTTTTTAGAAAATTTTCTTTTGTCATCTAGTTTGTAGGAAAAATATAAAATTTTTCGTAGGGTCATTTTTACAACTTTTTACTTTTTAAAGAACGGTCCGGGTGCGGTTTTTTGTCTTGACTCGTTTTTGGGTCAAACGAACTCCGTTTTCGGTCTAGTCTTTTTCATTCTTCGTTATTTGTCACGTAGAGTAGTTTAGAAGTGAAAAATTTTTCGTAGGGTTATTTTTAAAGATTTTAGGTTTTTCCCCCTTTTGTTCGGGATTCGGGCCCTCGTTTTCTAGTTTAAATTCATAATTTTTAGGTTTTTCTTAAACGTTTTTGTTTGTTATTGTTTAATTTGACTTTTTCAATCTCCAATCATTCCATCATCAAACTCAAACTTTCCGATTGGAATCGATTGTCCTTTCCAACCTTTCGTTGGGGATAAACGACCCGGGAACACTCTATACTACTTCTCGGTATCATTGCTCTTGTTGATTTTTAGACTTACATATATATTTTATATTTTATTATATATTATATATATTTACAGTGTGAAAACCCGCAATCACCGGGCGATTTTGGAAAAATCCTGAATAAATCGTCGGTAGAATCCGGCGTGACCGAGAAAACTGCGAATACCCTTCACGGTAGTGGGATGAGGTAATTTTGCAATGACATCAACTTTTGATTTATCAACCTCAATCCCAGACTTAGAAATCTTATGGCCAAGGACTATTCCTATCCTTACCATAAATGGCATTTTTTCCCAGTTAAGCACAAGATTATTGTCTTCACACCGTTGGAGCATTGTTCTAAATGGGAAAGGAAAGATGAGAAAGAATTCACCGGGGGGGGAAAACTTAAGAAATCATCTATGAAAATGACATCAACCTTTTGATTATCAAACCCAATCCCAGACTTAGAAATCTTATGCCAAGGACATTCCTATCCTTGACCATAAATGACCATTTTTCCAGTTTAGCACGAAATTGGTGTCTTCACACCTTTGGAGCATTTTGTCTAAATGGGAAAGGCAAGAGGAGAAAGAATCACCGAAAACTGAGAAATCATCCATGAAGACTTCCATGGTTTTCTCAATCATATCGTAGAAATATGGTTAAAAGAAAAAAAAAAGAAGCAACCATACACCTTTGGAACGTGCCCGGTGCATTGCATAACCCAAAAGGCATGCGACGATAGGCAAATGTCCCGTAAGGGCAGGTGAAGGTAGTCTTCTCTTGATCAAGTGGGTCAATTGGGATCTGAAAGTAGCCGGAGAATCCATCCAAAAAGCAATAGTACTCATTTCCGGCTAATCTTTCAAGCATCTGATCCATAAATGGTAAAGGGAAATGGTCTTTACGAGTTGCATCATTGAGTTTTCGGTAATCGATGCAAACTCGCCATCCCGTAACCAACCTAGTGGGTATTAACTCATTTTCTTCATTTTTTACCACGGTTATGCCTCCCTTCTTAGGGACACAATGAACCGGGCTTACCCAGGGACTGTCAGAGATAGGGTAAATTAACCCGGCATCAAGAAGTTTGATAACTTCTTGCTTAATAACCTCATGGATTTTGGGGTTAACTCTTCTCTGATGTTGAACTACGGGTTTGGCATTTTCTTCCATCAAAATCTTATGGGTGCAAAACTGTGGATCTATCCCCTTAATATCAGAAATCTTCCAAGCTATGGCATTTGTGTGACTTAAAATCCTTGATCAAGGCGGTTTTATCCATCTTTCAAGTTTTTTAAGCGATTATGACGGGTAATTTGTCATCACCCTCCAAAAATGCATACTCAAGATGGGATGGTAAGTCTTTGAGTTCAAGGTCGGGAGGATCTTCACATGAAGATTTAATCTCTTCAGGTACATTTATTTCACAAACTGGTGACGAGGGAAATATTGGGTCACTATTGATCACACTAACAATTCCTCAAGGTAAACAGTATCTCCCTCAGAATCATAGATGCCGTCAACACCCGGTGGTATTGAATCGTCATGTTCAATAGAAATTCATCGATCTCTTCCATTAGAAAATCCTTGTTCCCTCCGAAGGGAGTGAAAGATGGGAGCGAGAATGATCATAAGTCCGACGTAGAATGGGATTGCCAGCTTATTAGAAATTTTAAGTACTTTATGAACATATCCTTCACAAGCAAATGTCAATAACATCGACTCGTTAACCGATTCGATGATTATTGTAGGAGAAAGTCTTAGTATCAAAGTCACAACCTTTGAAGGTCACAGGATTGGTCCATCGTACCTAAGGGTCATTTGTTCCACCCCGTGAACATCGATCAAGGCAACGTTGCCGTCCTCAAGAAAGGTCTTCCTAAGATTAGGGGAACCCGAGGATCGGCAACGTAATCAACGACCACAAAATCGGCAGGAAAGAAGAACGTTCCAACTTTCACGAAAACATCCTCGGCGATGCCGGTGGGAGTAGAAATCGTTCGGTCGGCAAGTTCAAGTAATCATTACGGGTTTTTGGTCAAAAGGCATGGAGACTTAGTTCTATTCCAAATGGAGAGAGGCATAGGTGAATGCTTGGCACCTAGATCGGCCAAGGCTACGCATTCAATCATCTCCGAAAATCACACGTATAAGAAATTCAGTCGGGGTTCCTCCCAATTCCTCGGAAACTTTTTTTAGGATAACCGCCGAGCAATTCTCGTTTACCGGTGTCTTTTGTCAACTCAATCACTTATCCTTGTATTAGGAGCTTCTAAACATTGGTGCAAATTTTGGAGACATGTGTAGGCGAGAGGTCCGCGAAAGTTTGGCTCCGAAATGGAGATACCGAAAAATCTCCATACATTTATTGGAAGCTAGAAATATAGTCTTTCACGGAGCTTTTCTTTGTTGGCCCTGAAGGATAAGCAAGGTTGTTTAGTCCTTTGACGTATACAACGGTCCCTCCAATTTCGTCATCAGTTATCTATGGACCCACCGGAGTAGTGGATTTTCGGTGTTTGTTGCACCGAATCCTTTGTCACCTCAGGTTTCAATTTCCTTCTCTTAGGAGGAGAAGAAATTTGAGGTCCATTATAGAACAAACAGAACCGCATCGGGTAGTGATTGCTTTCAAATACCTTCTCGGTTTAGCAATGGTGAGTTGGCTATGAAAAGAGAACCCGAGCCCGAAAAGAAGCGGTATTACTTTTACAAATTTGTGATCATTCCTTTATATTTGCATTTTTTGATTGTGCATATATTTTGAGCATAACCGCTTCATTAGCTTTGACGTAGTTATCAAAATCCGGCTTAACACACCCAAAAAAAAAAGATGCTGGTGGACCTGAAGCATGGTAGGGTGGAGGCTTGGAAAAGTCCAGAGGTTGATTAATTTGGGGTTGGTAAACATGTCCATGATTGAAATAATTACCCCTATTTTGGTTAAATTGTTCCCCCCCGGTTATTGTTGAAAATTGATCCCAACCGATTTTGGTTGTTTTGAATAGGAGGAAAACCGGGAGGTCGAATTTGGTTTGCGACCATCTGAGGTCGGTAACACAGGGACATTATCCCTTGGTTTAGTTAACTGCGGCGGCTTGTGGCACTGTTCTTGGAATATTGTCCACGATAAATGTTTGCCATGTTGCTGGACAATTTTGGTAAGAATGACCACCCCCGCAAGTTACACAACTTTGCTCGACCGCTTTTACGGGAGCGGGAGCTGGAGTTTGGTTTTTCTTATCGAGAATCAATGCTCTAACCATATCTTTCAGCTCAGCAATATCGGATGAAACTGCTGGGGTAGAAGAGCTCGTACTCACTTTTGAAACAATGGCTTTGCTTCGTGATTGACGAACTTTGGACTTGCTCTCGATGATTTTTAGGCATTCTCGAGGCATTTTATCCAGAAAGTTACCACCCGCAGCGGAGTTCAATGAATCTTGATCATTCGAATTTAGGGAATTATAGAATGTATCAAGTTGATGCAATTCTGAAAACCCATGATGCGGGCATCCCCTAAGAAGATCATTGAATCGGTCCCATGCCTCGTAAAACGTTTCATCAAATTTTTGTTGAAATCTCGTGATTTCATTTCGAAGATTTGTTGTTTTAGAGGGAGGGAAGAATTTGTTAATGAATTTCGAAACAAGATCATCCCATGTAAGAATCGATCGAGGGGGTTCTTTTTCAAGCCAAATCCGGGCTGCTCCCTCGAGGGAAAATGGGAAAAGCATAAGCTTAACCGACGTACTCGGGACGTTCGGGAACTTCATTGTAGAAGTGATCTTGTTGAAATATCGGATGTGAGCATGTGGGTCTTCTTTATCATGTCCAAAAAATTGCTTGTTTTGAACAAGATTAAGTAGACCATGCTTGATCTCAAAGTTGTTCGCGGTAATTTCGGGAACAACGATCGCATCCTCGTAACCCTCGGTGGGTGCTTCGAGTAATTGCGCCATAGTACGATTATCGGCCATCGTAACTATGGGAGGATTGTTATTTGGTTTCTCAAGATTTGGTGATTCAACAGAAGTTTGTCGGACTTGTTGTTGTCGACGTTTACGGGCTTGAGAACGAGTGCGCATGCACAAAATAGAAATATAAAAAAAAATTACACTAATTTTTTTTTTGGTAATTTTTTTTAATGATTTATTCACAATTGATTTTAACGGACAATGAGATAAGACAACTTCAACCAAATAATCTACTTACTTCACGGTAGCTCTCAAAAAGATAAACGCACAGGTGAGCGGAGGAGTAGGAATAGCGCGAAGCTTATTTCTCCTTTCGGGTCGTAGTTCCTCGAAACAACCCTCCTTATACCCACTTTATAGTTTGTTTTAACTTTTCAAGGTGAGCCGTACGTTGTAAGCGACACAAATGGCAAGTTTTTAAATCTTTTGTTCGAGTTGGGAACCAACAAGTTCACCGGAAGTTATTATGATAATACCTCAATTGAGAATATTATATTTTGGTATTTTACCAATTTGTGAATTTGTGAATTTTATTTCTTTTTTTATGGGACTATGTTTTATATTTTTGGATATTTCTTTGTTTTTTACATGATAATTATACTTATAAAAGAAAATGAAAAAATATTTTTGTTACTTTTTTATGTTTTTTTTATAAAAGGAAATTATTCACAGATTACAAACTAAATATTATCAATCGTAACGATAATCGTTTTTCTCAAGCCTCCCCAAGTGGGGCAAGCGGCGCCAAAAATTTGACTCGCGGTATTCTTACTCCTTTTTACATATAATAAATATAAATATATAACAAGGATCAAATTCGCAAAAATCAAATGAAACCGATAGTAGTATAGAGAGTTTCCGGGTCGTTATGGGGGGGGGTGTGGGGGTGGGGTCCCACACGAGGGATTGAATGGAAATCGAAATTGAGAAAATGATAATCAATGTTTGAATATGCCAAGGATATGTTGGGCACTAAATAATAAGAAATGCTCACACAAGATAAACAAGGAAACTAGCTAGAACAGTACATGAAGTCTAGGAATGGTAAAAAAACAATTAAAACTTTTATACTAAGACACAAATAAGCTCAATAAGCTTCAGACAAACCAAATAAGCTATGACTAATCTCTGAATCAAGACAATATTAGCCAAGAATTAAACATGTTAAGCAGGAGAAGAAAAACAGAAAACTATGGCAGTACTAGCAATGAGGTACTAACAGTATTAACTATCAGTACTAACTTGGAGTTAGTACTGCTAGCTTTGAGTTAATACTGCTGGCTTAAAGTTAGTACTGCTAGTTTAACAAAACCACAATGAAACAAAGGAAAGGCAAATAGGCTAAAAAACAGATGTTTAACTACCCCTTATAAGCACTCAGGCATAAGAAATAAGCAAATAGAATAAACTTACATGGCAATCGAGCTAAAAAAGCCTACAAACTGAATTAAAATTAAAAAATTGCTTTTGGAAAGGGCGAATAAGCTTAAATAAGTCTACAAAAGAAAGGACAGTAAACGAAAATGGTTTAATCTACTCTAAAAAGCTAAGGAAATCTTAAATAAGCAGAAATAATAAGCTGATAAGCTAAAATGAACTAACAGTACTAACAGTTTTAACTAACAGTACTAACTTGGGGTTAGTACTGCTGGCCTTGAGTTAGTACTGCTAGCTTTAAAATCCCCAAAAGAGAACTAGCAGTACTAACTATGGGTTAGTACTGCTAGTTGAAAATTCCCCTTAAAGTTTTCAAAAATCATTTTTTTTTCTTCTTAATTCATAGCTGTTTTTGATCCTAAATTGTTTTAATAAAAAGATTATCAAATTAACCAAATAAGGCACTTATAAGCAGGTCTGTAATTCAATAACTAAGCACTTATTTAAGCTAAATCAGTCTTAACAGTTTTTAATCAAATTATCTAGTACTAACTAAGAAATGAAGACATGTCACTTTTTAAAAAACTAATAACTAGCAAGATAAGCACTATAACATCGTAACCATTATAAGATAAATAAGCAAATATATGTAACAAATATGCATAATTAAGCAGTTTTACAGTTAATAAGCAAAATAAGGAAAAATAAAACTTACAAACTCCCTTGCTTTTTTACTCAAAACAGGGTTTTAAACAAAAGAGTCACAAGCTCTAGCTTGTATGAAAACAAGCTAGTGAGAATCCATAAGCCCATCCAGAACTGGGCTTTCATCGTAAGCTGTGGTAATTTGAGTGTGGACTTTTTAGTGGTACTTTACTTAAATTCTTAATATTAGTCAAGAACAACTATGGACTTATATTATGGATTTTATAAGACTTAAGAACATATTAAGTAAACCTTTTTTAACAAAGGAAATACAGAGAATCAGAAATGACTTAAAAATCCAAATTTGCCTATTAAGACAAAAAATAAAAGTTACAGACTTGAAAGAGTAAAATTTGCATAAAAAGTATAGCTTAAATTTTAAACTAAGACTAGATTAAAAAAATCGTCACCACTTGGTTTTTCAATGGCCCCTATTTATACTAAAAATGAACTTTAAGGTTTGGTTTACTTGGGCTTCCTTCTCTTCTTTCTTTTGTGTTTCTTTTTGTTGAGACAAAAACCCAAGTGTGCTTGGTTGTGTGAGGGATTCTAAAAAAACAAATTCCAGCCTTCAATTTCTTTTGTGTTTCTTTTGAGTCAATCACCAGCATCGAACATCACTTAGAAATGGTGGAGGGATTTCCAAACATGGCATTATAAACTGGGGGAGGATAGTGAGGCAGGGGATGGAAATGTAGTTTAGTGTTTTATCCATGGGGTTGTAGAGGTTGCAGGATAAAAGAGGGTGAAGGGGACCCGTGAGTTGTATCTGGGGTTTTGTTGGGCGGAAAAAATGGTTTTGGGTAGGTTGGCAGCTTTGGCCCCTCAAGTTATACTTCCCCCAATTTCCAATTTCAGCCCTTGCTTCTTATTCTTGTAATACAACTTAAGGTTTGGCAATTTTAGTCCTTCAAGTTGTATTTTCTTTATTTGACTTTAGACTTTTTCGGGTTGACTTTCCTGTTGACTGTTTTGACTCTTGACTGACTTTGGCGAACGATTTGACTTTTGTCTTTTTTCATCCCCGTGCTCGGTTTTTTTGTTTGTTCTTTGCTTTCTTTTTGTCTTTGTGTGATATCCTTTTTCTCTGCAACAACACAAATGCAATAACATACAAAATACAATGTATTTTGGTACGTTTTTTGTCCATTTAAGTCGTTTTTAAGGGAACAATGGTATGTGTAATTAAAGCACATACCATCTCAACTATTAACCAAGATAATTTTTTCAAAAGGACAATTCTATTTCAAATTAAAGTGATTCAAGTTTTGATCACATTGTTTGAATTAAATGAATTGAAGTCTCATCATAAGAGAAGACACAGTCTTAAAGAAGTTGAAGAGAGATTTAATCTCTAAGTAGAAATAATGATGATGATAGATTACATAGACTTCTTAGAGGAGATTGAAAAACAATTAATATGGAATTGGTTCATAGGGTGTCAAAGGCTTTTTGCTAGATGAGATTTGAAAACAGATCCTATAAGAAACTTTATGACTCGATTATAACCAGCACGTATTCGATCAAAAATGAAAACAATGTGATAATTTAATAATCAAGTCAATCTAAGTATGTGGAAACTCTGATTTAAATGCTAGTCTTCAAGGAAAAAAGTTTTGGAAATTTACAGCTCTAAGGAGACTTAGGAAACTTAAAAGAAAAGCTTAGTTGATATTGTTGTTTACAAAAACACACTATTAATCCAGAGATGATTAAGATTGATGTAGGAACCAATAGCCCCTTAAATTGTTGATAAAAAAAGAAAGCTCACTCTGCCTATATTTAAACACACTCAAAAGATGCTAAATTTCTTAGGGGATTAGTGAAATATGTTAAAAAAAAAAATCAAATTATCCACTCGATCATTCCTTAGAATCTGCTTGTAGATATGCTAAACTAATTCAGGAGTTGCTTAACAAACATCAGTAAACTGCCGAGTGTAACAATACTGCATGGAAAATTAGTGGCTGTGAACCCAAAGAACAAGGACAAAAGAGTTAGATGCACCTAAGCCAAGTCACATCCTCTGGAAACAATTATCTCTCAAAAACATCCTCTACATCAAACCTAGTTTCTAACAAACCTATGTTGTAATTGACCTCCCCTCAAATAATGCTTCAAGGGTTAAGAATTTGCTCAGTAGTTGTAACTCTAATGATATCCCAGCAGTACTATACTTTGGTCTCAGCATTAATAGCTTTTGCTGGCCAGTAGTACTAATTTTGTGCCTAGCAGTATTAACTTACAACTACCAGTTTTAACTTCAAACCTCTCATATAACTCAAATATTAGCTTTAAAGTTGAGTAATTCTAATGTAGCAATCAAAAAAGTTAAATCTGCTAACATCAAATGCCTTGTGAGAAGATTGCAACATTATGTCTGTTGTTGGAATCTTTATCGCCTGAATCACTTTTTTTCTCATAACAATCTTTAATGAATTGGTTGCCATAATCTCTATGTGCTTGGTTTTATTTGGGAACACTAGATTATTCACAATCAAATGATGCTTTCATTATCAATGTAAATCTTGGTGTTTATGAAATTGAATCCATAATCAAGCATCTGATTTTGAATCCATAGCACTTGTCTACAACAATTAGCAGCAACAACCTTACTGCTTCAGTTTGTAGAATTTGCAACTATAGTTGCTTTTTTTACATTGCCTTGAAATTCAACCTTTGACAAGAAATTGACAACTTCTGTTGTAGATTTCAATGTCAAGCTAGCTCCAAGCATAATCACTATCTAAAAAATGATTCCTATTCAAATGGTGATTCCTGGTACAAAGGCTAATTTAGGTGCGCTCTTTCAAGTATCTAAATATCCTCTTCACAGCATGAAGATGTGACATTTTAGGAGTAACTTGGAACCTTACACAAGCACAAATAGCAAACATTATGTCTGACCTAGAAGCTGTTAAGTACATCAATGATCTAATCATTGATCTGTATAAATGAACATCCACACTATCAGCTTCTTCATCCTTGATCAATGCCTTGTTTGGTTCCATAGGAGTTCTTGCTGTCTTCATAGTGGCAAAATCAAACTTCTTCAATATTTCAACCACAAATTTGTCTTGGCTAATAAAGATTTCATCCTTATTCTGTTGTACTTGTAACCCTAAGAAGAAAGTGAGTTCCCCCATAGAACTCATTTGGAATCTCTTATGCATTAAACCTTCAAACTCATCACATAGAGACTTCTTTGTGGACCCAAAGATGATATCATCAACATATACTTGTACTAACAAGATATCACCTTTGTCCTTCTTGATGAATAAAGTCTTATCTATAGTGCCTCTTCTAAATCTATTTCAATTAAGTAGGTAGACAAGGTCTCATACCAGGCTTTAGGAGCTTGATGTAGACCATATAAAGCTTTTTCTACCTTATAAACTTTGTTAGGGAACTGTGGATCTTCAAAACCAGGAGGTTGACCATCAATAAAAACATCCTCTTCAATAGTACCATATAAAAAGGCACTCTTTACATCCAGCTGGTACAAAATAAACCCCATAAATGATGAATAGGCTAAAAATAACCTCATTGCTTATATCTTAGCAACAGGAGCAAAAACCTCATCATAATCAATTCCTTCTTCTTGGGTATAACCTTGTGTAGCTAGTCTTGCCTTGTTTCTCACTACAATGCCTCTCTCATCCTTTTTGTTTCTAAAGACCCATTTTGTTCCAATGGCCCTCTTGCCATTGGGTAGATTAACCAGTGTCTAAACCTTTTAAAGTTGAAATTGTAAAAGCTCATCTTGCATTGCTTCTATCCAGCTTGGATCTTCTAGAGCTTGAATCACTTTCTTGGGTTCCATTTGAGAGAGAAAACAAGCAAATAAGCAATTCTGATAATCTTTGTGATTTGTTCTCCTCTACCTATTAATGTAACATATCATAGCATGATCATCAGAAATCTTGGTCATTCTCCTTGTTTGAATAGCTGAATTAAAGTCTCCCGTGATCTGGTCTTTAGGATGATCCTTGTTAATTCTGGTTGTGGGAATAAGACTGACATTCATGGTTGTTTCCAAGTTGTTGAGGTCAGCCTCTGCACTCACATCTTCATCATCATAAGCATTACCAAAAATTCCAGTATCATCCATTAGAGTCACATTTGAAACAGGTAGAAGTGTAAATGCATTTTTGAAAGGAGAAAATCTTTCAAATAGATTTTCCTCAAATGCATTAGAAGCTTCAGCAGTATTAACTGGAGTTGATGGATCATCATCAATACAAGATGTTCTAGCAGTACTAATAGGTGTACTAACAGTATTAATACTATTAGTACTATTAGGATTTTCAGTCTGCTTTTCTTGTTGAAGAAGCCTTTCAAACTCACTTCTTGTGGCTTGATCATCCTCCCCATCTTTATCTGAAGCTCCACTTTCATCCGTTTTAGTAGGCTTCTCTTCAGGATTTTCTTCACTGACCTTAGGATCTTGAGAGATTAATGGATCAGTTGTGCAGATAGGTATTAGGATGTATTCTTGTTCAGGTTCTATCTTCTTCTCATCTTGACCTGTAACAATGTTATCTCTAGTTCCTGCAATACCATTAGTTTGATTTCCTGCAACAACTGGCACATAGTTCATAGATATTGTCAAAGAATCAACATCAAAAAGCCAGTCTGGTCCATTTCCTATCACATTAGGTGTATTTTCAAGAAATCTAATGTTTAAGGTTCTTTCAACTTCCTGGTCTCTTGTTAATACTTATGGCCTTGCTAACTACGTAGTACCTATCAAAAAATCCTCATCAGCAGCTTTCTCAAACTTGCCTAGATGATCCTTGGTATTTAAGATGGTAACAAGACACCCAAAAGGTTTCATGAAGTCTATCAATGGGGTTCTTCCACGAATAAGTTCATAAGGTGTCTTGTTATGAGGCTTAATGACTAAGACCCTATTTAGCACATAGCAAGCAGTATTAACTGCTTCAGCCCAAAAGGTGGTTGGCAACTTAGAGTCAACTAACATAGTTCTTGCAGCCTCTATCAGTGTTCTATTCCTCCTCTCAGCAACACCATTCTGCTGAGGAGTCCTAGCAACACTGAATTCCCTCTTAATCCCCTTCATTTCACAGAACTGATTCATTACACTATTTTTGAACTCAGTTCCATTGTCACTTCTGATAACTTTTACTTTATAGTCTAGTTGATTTTCTATTTCAGTTATGAAGGTCTTTAATATCCCACTAGTTTCATCCTTAGTGGCCAAAAAGAATACCTAAGAAAATCTACTAAAGTCATCAGTGACAACTAGGCAATAAGACTTTTTCATTAAACTCTTAACATTTGTAGGACCAAATAGGTCCATATGAAGCATATGTAAGGGTTTGCTGATTGAGTTTACAAGTTTGGCCTTACAGGAGGCTTTGTGTTGCTTTCCTTTCTGACAAGCAACACAAGAATGGTCATTTTCAAAAATCTTTAAAGGCAAACCTCTAACAAGGTTTCCCCTCACAATTATGTGACAAAGCCTCCTATGCCATAAGTTGGATTCATTAATTATGGCCTTAGCAAAGAGGCAAGTTAAACCTTTAGTGGGAACAACACTCTGTAGGTCAACACTGTAAATGTTATCCTTTCTTGGAACTCTCAGCAAAACCTAACTTTCATCAAGTAGCTTAAAGTCAAAAGATAAGACAAGACATTCAGTGTCAGTAAAAAGAACATTATTCTTTTTGTTACAAATTTGTGACACACTAAACAGGTTATACTTAAGCTCTTTACAAAAGTACACATTATCAAAATCCAATGTTCCTGTTTTGATTTTACCTTTTCCTAAAATTCTACCTTTACCATCTCCAAAGGAAACAAATCCACCATTATAATCTTCATATTCAGTAAGATAGCATTTGTTTCTAGTTATGTGCCTTGAGCAACCACTGTCAATAACTCCTTTTTCCTTGAACTCCTTCTATTGTGGGTTGCCCTGCACATAAAATAAGAGAATTATACTCTTTTGGGGATCCAAGCCATTATAGACTTGGATATGCCTTGTGCATCAATGTAATAATATTTCTTGAACGTATTTGATGCACTACTATTTTTGGCTTTCCAAACCCAACATGCTGAGGCCTTAATAGCATTAGCCCTTATTCCCTTGTTTTCACTTACTACTGCTCTATCCCTAGCAGTAGTATCTTTTACCCTGACAGTATTAACTTTTTTTTAATTAAAAATACTGTTTTTGTATTCTGAATACTTAATAAATGGCCTTATGACTTGTGAATATCCCTTTTTATAAGCATTTGATATTGGTCTAGGATGATTCACAGTTGGTTTTGAGCTAGCAGTATTAACTGATCTGACATCATTATTAACACTTGCACAAGCAGTATTAATTTTGCCAGACCTAGTTAGTACTGCTTGTGGAACAAATTTTCTATTAGGGTGAGGGTGAGTCATTTTATTAGCAAAGTTCTTGTGATTCACCCTACTTGAGTTGTTCTACACTGGTCTTTTAACCTTTTTATCACACACATAATGAAGATGCTCAAAACTACCACAAACAAAACAAGCTTTATTAATCATTTTAAAGTCACTTCCTAGTCTTTGGGACATAAGATTGTTTCAGTTTCTTTTGTTCCCTCTAGGATAGTGTTTGTATTATTTAGGTGTTTTTATCTTCTCAGTGACTGGAGGTCTAAAGCTGTTCTTCCTAATAGCTTTAGGTTCTACTACATCACCATTACTTTTTGCACCAGCAGACTCAAGATTTGACTTAACTGTCTTAACATTACTTGGTGTAACAACAGTAGTAACATCCATATTCTCACTTTCAACTATTTCATCCATAAATGTTAGATCAGGTTTGCGAGGTATGAAATTCCCTGTAAAAGGTGGGGGAACTGCATGATATCCCTTATCAGATTTGGAATTATTATATTCTTGATTTTCTAACATCTTAGATGAATTCACAAAGCTTTCTACTGCACGAGGAGCTGCAGTAGAAGAAGCTGCATTGTATACTAGTCCAGTTTTAAACTTGTCAATGACTTGACTTTCCAGCAATTATTTAAAGATTTAGATGAATTTTGAAACTTTACTACTAATGTTTGTAGTTTAAACTCATCTCCTCTCTTTTTCTGCTTTTTCTAATTTCTTTTTGGATTCAAACTAACGCATTATCTCTTAGTTTAAACTTCAAGGTTTAAAAAAAAAATACATTAATGCATTCTTCAACATAGCCTCATTTTTCTTATTGTTGAGATAGTCTAGTTCTACTGATTTAAACCTGCTTTATAAGATACTAAATTAAAATTGAGTACTTTTTAATCTGAATACAAACTATCATATTGTTCTATGAGAGTAGCATAAGCTTTTACACATGATTTAGAACAAGAATCTACCTCAGAATCTGAACTGGAAGAACTTCCTGAAGATGTATGTGCCATTAATGCAAAGTTTGTAAGATGCTCTTCCTCAGCTTGGTAGCTCTAATCGTATCCTCCAATTCCATCTTGGAGCATACCAAGCCATTCTTCAGTGGAAGGTTTCTACTAGTTATAGTACTTCTAATTAATTCTCTTCTTTTTTTCTTGATTTCTCGGCAGTGCTCTACATTCTTTGGTAAGTAAAGTGAATATTTATGACAATTTGGTATGTGTCTTAATTTACACATACCTTTTTACCTTTTAAAAACGAGCTAAAATAACCAAAAAAACGGGACTCTAAAATGCCAAATATACGCTTTGTTTTGCTAATTGATGGTGTGATACAGGTAACGGATAACAAGAAAAGGACCGGAAAAACAAAGCCAAAACGACAAAACAGACTCGGAATGGAAAAGACTTGTGAAAGACAATGCCAAAACAAAATCAAAGGCCGGAAAGGAAAGTCAAATCAAGTCAAAAAGTCAATAGAAAAAGTCAACTGGGTCAAAAGTAAAACTCGAGTCAACCCAAAAGTCAACCCCGAGGTCAAAATAAAAAAAAAATATAAGTTCAGGGACTAAAAATTTGTCAATCCTAAACTTATATTTAAAGAAAAAGAAAAGAAAAGAGGGGAGAGAAAAGAAGAGAAGGGTTGATTTGTGCAATTTGCTCAAAGTGACATAGGTGGGGGGGGGGGGGGGCAAAAAACCTTTGCCATCCCCCCTAACTGTAACACCACAAAGACGGTGGATGCAAAGAGTTATATATCTCTTGGGGGGACTTGTTTTGCCAAGTCCCAATGTTATTTTAACCACAAGGACGATGTGCTGCAATTAACACAATAAAATAGAGGGGACCTTTTTGCCAAATGGTGTGACCACACTCTGTTACAACCCTAACACCTTTTCTCGCTCATTTTTTTCCCTCCAAAAAAACTCACGGGTTGTTTAACCAATTTTTACCCTGGTGAACTACATCCTCCTGGATAATCAATTTCCCCTCATCCACCCCTTTCCGTTACATATGTGCCAATGTTGGCAAATTCCACCACCTCCCAAGACCTTGTTCGACGGCATGATGGATTTTTGATGAAAATTGGTGGGAATAAGTGTGTTTGCTTCTCCCCCTCTCACACATCTACCACAAGGGCTCTCTCTAAAAGCTGTAGAAGACACAAAGATCAAGCAGCAAGTTTTTATTTCTAGTTTGAGTTTTTTTTGTAATATTAAGCATTTACTTTCAAAGTTTTTTTTTTAAATGGCTTTAAGCTCTTTGTACTGTTGTTCGTTCCTCTTTGTTACTTCATCACTTTAGCAATAACAATCAGTTTACAAGCTTCTTGTATTCTCTTAATCTTCAATTTGGAAGTTGAGTTTCATCAAATAAGTTAATAAGCTCTTGAGCTTATTTTTGTCATTATAGCTCGAAAATTCAGTTTTAAACTGTGTAAAAGGTTTTCTAAATACTGCTTTTAGTCATTTAGTTTAAAAAGTGTTCATTTGAATTTCAAATTAAGCTCATTTTTGGAAAGTTCAAGGGAGTAAATAAGCTGTTTACAAACTTATTGAGCTTTTTGAAGCTCTGGTTTTTTTTTTTTTTTTTTTTTTCTTTTTTTTTTTTTTTTTTTTATTTAGAGGCTAAGGGGCCATTAGGACAGGCTTTTTAGGCCACTCACTCAGAAAGAGTGGCCTTGGTTCTGAGACAACAAATCCCAAGGTTTCAATTCTCAATTTCCATTTAGCTTAATTTTTAGCTTTAGACACTAGCTTATTTGCTTTTATTCTTTTCAAACATGTTTATTTAGGTTTAATATCTAGCTGTTTTCAGTTTTCATTAGGTTAAACTTATGTAATCTTAGTTTATAACTTAAAATTGTCATCTTAGTGCAAAAAGCTAGTAGAGAAACTAGCTTATTTTTCTTAATAAGCTAGGACTTTTAGTTTTAAAATAGTTTAAATAGGTAAAAATAAGTAGAAGTAGATAAAAGGTTTTTAAAGTTTTAGCTTAAAAATGGATTTTAAACCCACTGTGGTTTGACAGTTTTTAAGTAAAGGGGTGTTTGGGATAGCATTCAAAGTGGGTCAAAACAGGTTGTGGTATGGGTTATGGTCATTAAAATAGGTTTAGTCTAGATTAATAAACTCATTTAAGCTGTTTTTAAAAGTTTCTTTGTTGAAAAATTGCTTTTCAAAAGGGTATGAAACCTTCTTTTGAACTGTTTAGGTTTTTATAAACATCACAAGTGCTTATTTGGTTAAGCACTTGTGAGTTTGAGTTTTAGCATCAAAAAGGTGTGCTTTGTGTGTGTTAAAACTCCTGTCAAAACCTTTGGGTGTTTTGACTTCTTGGGTCAAATTCACACAAGTCTCTTTGTGTCACAGTTTTAATAAACCCAAAACACCTTTTTCACTATCAAATATTAAACAAGTAAATTGATTTTTAGAGTTGAAAAATTGGTGCACAAGCCCCTTTGCTATATACTCATTGTTTGAGCTTATTTTATTTGGTTTTGAGCTTATTGACAGCTTTAGCAAAGCTGTCAATTAAGCTACTAAGCTAAAGCTTAAATCTCCAGGTGCAAAAGGGGAGTTTTAAGCCCTTCTGTTCTCTGTCTTGTTGAGTCTAAAGCCCATATGTCTTTGGCCTTATTTTGAAAGTTATGGCCATTGTATAAGCCTCAAAGTTTTCAGACCTTGAAGAGCTTATTTGTAGGCTTATTTCTAAAGCCAAAAAAATACTTGCCTTTTGGCTGTGTTTTGCATTTTCCTTAAGTGTATGATATTGTTGAATTTTGATTTTAGCTTATTGCGTATTCCATAAGCTCAAATTGCTTTCTCATTGCATTTTAGGTTAGTTTAAATAGTTGTCAAGCTTATTTTTTCCTTTTTTAGCTTATTTCGACCCAAGTAGTTGACTTAAGTAAAAATTTTTGCTTTTTGGTTATTTCACAGGTTCTGTCACCTTAAGCCCTTTCCAACAGCTTATTTAGTTAGCTTTCCCTTTCCTTTTTAGCTTATTTAGGTTAGTTTAAGCCCCTTAGCTTATCTAGGTTTTGGCCTTAGCTTAATTTGACCCTAAGTCCAAAAGACTTAGCAAAAAATTGGCCTTTAAGCCCAAATAAGCCAAACTGTCAAGTTTGAGCTTATTTATAAGCTTATTCATTGCTTTTCAGCAAAAGCCCTAGTTGACAAAGTTGTTAAGCCCCACGAGCTTAACAACTTTGCTTCTTTGAGTTTTCAAAAAAAAATAAAAGGGGAAGACACTTGGTCCGGGACCAAGCGATACATCCCCTTTATTACCAACACACACTACCACTGCGCCCTTGGGTCTTTTTCGTTATAGACTCAAGGGCAGTGGTATTTATACACGTTTTAGGCTAATAAGCCTAATAAGCTGTTTAGCTTATTTTCGGGGCTTATTGCATAAGCTGTGTGGGGTTTGTTATTTTTCGTAGGACCTTTATAGTGTAAAGTATTTTTAGAAAAAATTTCAGAATTTTTTGTAATCGTTTAATATTTTTTATAATTTAATTTAGTTAAAAGTTTATTTAATTCATAATAAATATAAAAATTATCAAAAAAATATTTTGCTTTTTTAGAAAATTTTCTTTTATCATCTAGTTTGTAGGAAAAATATAAAAATTTTCGTAGGGTCATTTTTATAACTTTTTACTTTTTAAAGCACGGTCCGGGTACGGGATTTTGTTTTGACTCGTTTTTGGGTCAAACGAACTCCGTTTTCGGTCTAGTCTTTTTCATTCTTCGTTATTTGGTCCATAGAGTAGTTTAGCCCACCACACCACTAAATTTAACGAAGCGAAAATTTCTTCGTAGGCTTATTTTTAAAGATTTTAGGTTTTCCCCCTTTTTGTTCGGGATTCGGGCCTTCGTTTTCTAGTTTAATTTCATAATTTTTAGGTTTTTCTTAAACGTTTTAGTTCGTTATTGTTTAATTTGACTTTTTCAACTTCCCAAACTCATTCCTTCCTTCAAACTCAAATCTTCGATCGTATCGATTTACCATTCCAGCCTCGTTGGGGATTTACGACCCGGGAAAGCTCTATACTACTTCTCGGTATTACTGATTGTGTTGATCTTTACACTTAGATATATATTTTATATTTTAATATATATTATATATATATTTAGTGTAAACTCAGCCAGTCAATTTTTGGCGCCGCTGCCGGGGAGGCTGTGCAACCGTTTATCGTTACGTTGATCAATTGTGTTTTAAACTGTGAATATTTTCTTTTATTATAAAATATAAAAAAAGTACAAAAATATTTTTCATTTCTTTTAGTATAATTATCAGTTAAAAACCAAAGAAAAAACCAAAAACATAAAAACATTGTCCATAAAAAAAAAAAAAAAAAAATTCACAAATTGGTAAAACACCAAAATATAATATTCTCAACTGAGGTATTATCATAATAAGTTCCGGTCGAACTGTTGGTTCCAAAACTCGAACAAAAGATTAAATACTTGCCTTTGTGTCTCTTACGACGTACGGCTACATTGAAAATTTGAACAAACTATAAAGTGGGTTATAAGGAGGGTTGTTTCCTAAGAACTACGACCCGAAAAGGAGGACATTAAGCTTCGCGTCTATTCCTACTCCTCCGCTCACCTGTGAGTTTATCTTTTTGAGGAGCTACGATGAAGTAAAGCAGTTATTTGGTTTAAAAAAAAAGTTGTCTTATTCATTGTCCGTTTAAAATCAATTTGGGAATTAATCTTTGAAAAAAAACCAAAAAAAAAATTAGTGTAAATTTTCTTTTTGTACTCCTATTTTGTGCATGCGCACTCGTTCTCAAGCCCGTAGACGTCGACAACCACAAGTTCGACAAACTTCTGTTGAATCATCTAATCTTGAGAAACCTGATAATCCTCCCATAGTTACGATGGCTGATAATCGTACTATGGCGCAATTACTCGAAGCACCCACCGAGGGTTACGAGGATGCGATAGTTATTCCTGAAATCACCGCGAATAACTTTGAGATTCAAGCATGGTCTCTTTTGAATCTTGGTCCAAAACTCAAGCAATTTTTTGGCTATGATAAAGAAGACCCACAATCTCAATCCGTTATTTCAAACAAGATCCACTTCGACGATTGAAGATTCGAACGTACCAAATACGTCGGTTAAGCTTATGCTTTTCCCGCTTTCTCTCGACAGGGGCAGCCGGGATTTGGCTAGAAAAAGAACCCCTCGGTCGATTTGAAACCAGGGGTTGATCTTCGTTTCGAAATTTATTAAACAAATTCTTCCCTCCCTCTAAAAAGACATATCTCAGAACTGGAAATCACCGAGGATTTCAGCAAAAAATTTGATTGAGACGTTTTATGAGGCTTGGGATCGTTTCATGATCTTTTAAGGGGTGATATGCCCTCATCATGGGTTTTTAGAATTGCATCTCAACTCGATACATTCTATAATGCCCTTAACTCAAAATGATCATAGATTCATTGAACTCAGCTGCCGGTGGTAAAACTTTTAGACAAAAATGCCTCGAGAATGCTTTAAAAATCGTCCGAGAGCACGTCTAAGGTACGTAATCAAGGAAACAAAGCTGTTGTAGCTAAAATGAGTACAAGCTTCCACCCAAGCAGTTCTCATCTGATTGTTGCTGAACTCAAGAACATGGTTCGGGCATTAATTCTCGATAGAAGAACAAACCCCAGCTTTCGCCCCGTAAAAAGCGGTTTATGAACAAAGTTGTGTTGGTAACTTGTGGGGGAGGTCTATCTTATCAAACTGTATCCAGCACTTAACAGCAAACATGTACCATGACAACATCCAAGTGTATGATGTCCAGGGATCGCGGCCAATTTCAACCAAGATAATGCTGTTATCGACCTCCGGATGGTCTCAAAATCAGGATCGACCTCCTGGTTTTCCTCCCGTTCAGAATCTCATGCAACTAGGTCAAAAGAATTTCAATGGAGGAAATAACTTCAAATCAAACACGGAGGAAACATTTCAACCAAGGTCAGATTTATGACCTCCGGTTCATCAACCAGTAGTCTATATCAACCTGGGCTCATCAAGGACCTGCTCCATCAGACACACGGTGTTCAAAACAGATTTTGAAGATATGGTCTCAGCCAATGATGCAGTGTGGAGAAACATGCTAAACCAAGGTCAAAAACCTGCATCCCAAATGCAATTTGACTGATATGCTTTCAAAATTTGTTACTGCTAATACAGCTTTACTGCCGTTCTGGAAACTCTTCCTGGTAACACTATTACCACCAAAGGAAGATTTAAAAGGTTATTCAATTCGAAAGTGGTGTTACCATTCCAAAGGACCGAAAGCAGTTAATCATAATGCCGAGGTGACAATAGGACTCGATGCCTCCTGATTAATAACGGTATGCACCAATGTACGTCCAACCTCTTTGTTTCAAACTTCAGACTTCGTAATCCAAATCCTGAGCCACAATATTGCTACTGTTTGTGACTCCAATGCTAAAGCATCAATTCCTTTTCCATCACGAAGAAATGTTGAAAGGCAGCAAGGAAAAAGCTATCTCGATCAAAATCGAGAAATTTTATGAAATCTTTAGAGATTTAAGTTTCGACGATTTGCTTTTACAATGCCTTGATGCTCATGCCTAATTTGCTTCAATCTTTAAAAACTTTAATTGGAAACAAAGAAAATTGAGGAATTGGCATAAGAAATCCTTTGAATGAGAACGGTTCAGCGGTCATCCTTCATCAAGCTACCATGAGAAACTTGGAGACCCTGCAGATTTTCTGATTCCATGTGAATTTACGGGGATTAATTCATGCAAGCATTGCCGAATCTTGGTAGGAGATTAATCTCATGCCTTATTCTGTATGGGAAAGTCTATCTCTTGCTGAATTTGACCCCGGACTTGCATGAGCTTTAGAGCTTGTAGAGCTTGCAGATCGTTCAATCACTGAACCAATCGGTATTGCTAAAGACGTCCGTCTAATGGTGGGAAAGTTCCAATTTCCAGCTGACTTCGTAGTTGTTGATTTTGAACCAGACCCCCGAGTACCTTTAATTCTCGGGCGATGTTTCTTGAAAACCAGTCATGCTTTGATAGATGTTTATGAAGGTGAGATTACCCTTCGTGTTGGCAAGGAAGCCATCACATTCAATCTGGACCAAACTTCAAGATACACAGCTGATTACAACCATATGACGGTAAACAAAATCGACGTCATTGATATGGCTTGTGATGAGTATTCTCAAGAGGTCCTAGGATTTTCAAACGTGATCGCGAGTGGCAATCCCACTCCATATTTTGAGCCTATTGTTTCTACTGCTTCTCCAAATCTCACTCCTTTCGGGGACAGTGATTTTCTTTTATTTGAAGAAGCAGATTCGTTTCTTGCTCTAGAAGATGATCCAACTTCATCTGAAGTTGATCCAACTTATCAGGATCCTGAGGGGGACATCCTGCTTCTAGAAGCAATTTTGAACAGTGAACCACCACCCCCCTCCCAAATCAAGAACAATATCTGCCTGGAGTTAGGAAAGAACTCAAACTCTGTGAAGCTAAAACCGTTGAATCTTCCGTTGATGAACCTCCCGAGGTTGAACTCAAGGAACTGCCACCCCATCTTGAATACGCATTTTTAGAAGGTGACGACAAGTTGCCTGTCATAATTGCTAAAGACTTAAAAGATGAGGAAAAGGCAGCTCTTCTCAAGGTTCTCAAGTCCCACAAGCGAGCCATCGCTTGGAAACTCTCCGATATAAAGGGTGTTAACCCAGAATTTTGTACTCACAAAATTCTAATGGAAGAGGACTACGAACCATCTGTGCAAAGTCAGAGAAGGGTAAACCCAAAAATCCACGACGTTATCAAGAAGGAGGTTGAAAAACTCCTTGACGCTGGATTGATTTACCCCATCTCTGACAGCCCTTGGGTAAGCCCGGTACACTGTGTACCTAAGAAAGGAGGCATAACCGTCATCACAAATGATGAGAATGAACTAATTCCTACTCGATTGGTCACGGGATGGCGAGTATGTATTGATTACAGAAAGCTTAATGAAGCCACCCGAAAGGACCACTTCCCATTGCCCTTCATGGACCAAATGCTCGAAAGACTAGCAGGAAACCAATACTACTGTTTCCTCGATGGCTTCTCGGGTTATTTTCAGATCCCAATTGACCCAAAAGATCAAGAAAAGACAACCTTTACTTGCCCATACGGAACTTTCGCCTATCGTCGCATGCCTTTTGGGCTATGCAATGCTCCGGGTACATTCCAACGATGTATGATGGCAATCTTCCACGATATGATTGAAAAAACGATGGAAGTATTTATGGATGACTTTTCGGTCTTCGGGGACTCTTTCTCTACGTGCCTATCCCATTTGGAAAAGATGTTGAAGCGGTGTGAAGACACCAATTTGTCTTTAAACTGGGAGAAGAGCCATTTTATGGTGAAGGAAGGCATTGTTCTCGGACACAAAATTTCTAAGTCGGGACTTGAGGTTGATAGAGCTAAAGTCGAAGTAATAGCTAAACTCCCTCATCCGACTTCTGTCAAAGGTGTCCGTAGTTTCCTTGGGCACGCCGGTTTTTACCGACGATTCATTCAGGACTTTTCAAAAATTGCCCGTCCTATGACTCACTTGCTTGAAAAAGAGACTCCATTTTTCTTCTCAGAAGAGTGTATCGAATCCTTTAATACACTCAAAAGAAAATTGACTGAGGCTCCGATCTTAATTGCTCCCGACTGGGACTTGCCCTTTGAACTGATGTGCGATGCTAGCGACTTCGCAATTGGGGCAGTCCTCGGGCAAAGAAAAAACAAGCATTTTCAACCTATACACTATGCTAGCAAGACTATGAACGAGGCTCAAACTCATTACACTACGACCGAAAAAGAATTACTTGCCGTGGTGTATGCTTTCGAAAAATTCCGTTCATATCTTGTTATGTCCAAAAGCATAGTGTATACAGACCATTCAGCCATTAAGTATCTCTTTGCCAAAAAGGATGCTAAGGCAAGACTGATGCGGTGGATTCTTTTGCTCCAAGAATTTGACATTGATGTTCGAGACAAAAAAGGAGCAGAAAATCTTGCTGCAGATCATCTTTCAAGACTGGAAAATCCTCACCAAGATAAGTTCGAGAACAAGGAAATAAATGAAGCATTTCCTCTCGAAACCCTTGGATCTATTGCTCTTAAAGATGATAGTACCCCATGGTTTGCAGATTTTGCAAACTACCATGCGGGGAAATTCGTTATCAAGGGAATGACATCCCAACAAAAAAATAAATTCTTCAAGGATGTCAAACATTATTTCTGGGATGATCCCTTCCTGTTTAAGATCTGTGCTGATCAGGTGATAAGACGTTGTGTTTCTGGGCAAGAAGCTTTAGACATTCTCAAAGCTTGCCACAGTGGACCCACTGGGGGACACTATGGTGCCAATTACACAGCAAGAAAGATCTTTGACTCAGGATTCTATTGGCCCACCATCTACAAGGATGCCCACGACTTTGTCACCCGTTGTGACATTTGTCAACGTCAAGGAAAAATTACGCAACGTGATGAGATGCCACAAAACTCTATCCAAGTTTGCGAAATCTTTGACATGTGGGGCATTGACTTTATGGGGCCGTTCCCGTCTTCAAGAGGGAACAAATATATACTCGTGGCAGTCGATTACTTATCAAAATGGGTTGAAGCAAAAGCGCTCCCCACCAATGATGCCCGAGTTGTTTGTAAATTTCTTAAATCTCTCTTCTCCCGATTTGGTGCCCCTCGTGCAATCATAAGTGATCGCGGAACCCATTTTTGCAATGACCAATTTTCAAAGGTCATGCTTAAATACGGAGTCACTCATCGTCTCTCCACCGCGTATCACCCACAAACAAGTGGGCAAGTTGAGGTGTCAAATCGTGGTTTAAAGCGTATTCTTGAGAGAACCGTGGGAGAAAATCGTGCCTGACCAGGTCGGTACAAACAAGACTACGCTCTGGGCTTCCGCACAGCTTACAAAACACCCAATCGTTGCACCTCCTTATAAGCTTGTGTATGGAAAAAGCATGTCATCTACCGATCGAGTTATATCACAAAGCTTACTGGGCCCCTCAAGCATAACAAATTTTGATGTTCAAACTGCGGGTTACACAGAAAGATATCAACGAAAGTAACTAAATGAACTCGTGATCAAGCCTACGAAAACACATTAATCTATATAAGAGAAAACCAAGAAGATCCAAGATGCTAAGAATTAAAACCGCGTTTTTTCAACGTTGGTGACGTGTTTCTCCTCTTCAACTCTAGACTGAAGATTTTCTCGGCAAATTTGAAATCTCTGATGGTCCGACCATTCACCATTGTCAAGTATTTCTTAAGGCTCCGTCCGGTTATCTCAAAACTCCAGGCCTAATTTAAAAAGTGAATGTCACTCGTATAAAACTCTAACTTTGCGGAAACATACCAACCGAGGGTTGTCCCCGGATCACCAGACGTTCCCCATGGACCAATCAATTTGGGGACGTCAAGCATAGCGAGCCTAAAACAAGCGCTTCGTGGAGCGGCACCCATGCTTATCAGTATAGTAGTAATAAATAAGAGATTATATATGAGTGAGGAGGCTACATTTCCATTACCCGTGCTTGTCCATGTTTTTTGTGCTTTTGTTTTGTATGTTCCAGATTTCCTTCCCGGATTGTAAAGACTCTCATGCTCGGCAGTATCCACATGATTTCACACCTCCAGCTTCATTTATGGGAATCCAGTATATCCCCCCAAATCTAATAGACTAACGTTTTATCTTTTGGAGTATCCAAATCTAATCGACTAACGTTTTATCTTTTGGCACACTTAATAAACGGCCTTAGATTTGCGTAGGAACCCCTTTGAAACATCGAGGACGATGTTTAGTTCTAGTATGGGGGGGATCTTCGATTTGATTTTTGCCTGCAGTCGTTGTTATCACGCAATCCCGTTTTTACCACCAAATTTTTGCAAAAATACCAAAAAAATTGAAAAATTTTAAAAATTTTCAAAAATAAAATAAGTGTTTTGTCACAGTTTTGACTTTCCTAATGGGTAGAATGAGAATAATTTTTGACTCGATCGGGCGTGTTGAGCCCTAGCTAGTTCCTCAACTTACCGCTTGTAGGCTAAGCTTTCACGAATTCTATTGCTTCGAATTTTAATAAGGTGAAGAACAAGAAGTGATAGAGTTAAATATAAGTTTATGTGCTGAGCAAGATTCTTCTAAAACTTATATGAGTAACTTGTGGCTTTTTCTCCCATTAGCTTCTAATCCACCTAATCATACGTGCTCAATTCAATTCAACTAAGTCAATCAATGTTTTTAGAAAAAGCTTCAAATTTGTAACTTGATTCTTTAAAGCGAGATTTTTCTGTTCTTAGTAATTTGAAAGTTAAAATGCCAAAGAAGCATGAATGAAATATGAATGCAAAAATGCATGAATATTGAAATTATGCCAATGAAGCATACATTTGAGTATATGGAGCAAGTAAAAGATGTGTCGTGATATCCCACTCCGCTAACCACGAGGTGGGGGTTCAAACTAAGACATCTTTACTTCTAGGGATTTGGTGTGTTGTGATATCTCACCAGGAAGCGAGGTCTAGGTGAGGGTTCAAACTAAGACACTTATCCTTAGCCATATTAGGAAGAAGGTGTTGATGTGATTTCCCACTACGCTAGCAACGGGGTGGGTTTTCAAACTAAGAACACCGGTCGTTGGTTGTGATATCCTACTAGGGAGCGAGGCCTAGGTAGGTGTTCAAACTAAGCAACGCATTCCTAGCTTTAAGAACTTATGATTATAATGATGAAGATGTTGCAAAAAGTTCTACAGTTAAAATCTCGTTCTTTAAAATCAAGTTACAAGGTCCTAATAAGTTGTTGCTTTGAGTCATGATTCATCTTGAATCACGACTATGGAAATAAGTTGATCTATGGTTGAGTTGAAATGAGTACACACATTTAAATCATATATTCATGTTGGGAGTTAAAAGTTCACAAGTCATAAGTATGAGTGCTTAGCATTTAGACTTATATTGACAAATGATCTTGTTTAATTGCTTGGTTTGGAACTAGTGAAAAATCGGGGACGATGAATTTATCCGTCAGGACATCCGTAGATTATTCTATGGGCGTTTCTCATTCTATGATCCCAATGTTGATATAATAAAGGAAGTCAAACAGGAAGTCGAGAAAAGAAAAAGGAAAATCCAAAAATATTAGGGATAGTTAGTGTATAGATAAAAAATGGTGAAAACGGGACTTGTCGAAGCTTTTGATTCTTTAGTTCCCCTTGACGAACACTTAGCTACTTTTCGAGGTTATTAGTCGAGGGGGATTGAGATTCTTAGTTTTCGTAAATGTTTACTTCATAACATTGCGTGAGGACACGGCAATACCTTAGTATGGGGGATTTTGGTATGTGTTTAATTACACATACCTTTTACCTTTAAAAACGAGCTAAAATAACCAAAAACGGACTTAAAATGCCAAATATATGCTTGTTTTGCTAATTGTGTTGTGCAGGAACGGATATCTAAGAAAAGGACGAAAAACGAAGCCAAAACGACAAAACCGGACTCGGAATGGAAAAGCAGGAAAAAGACAAAGTCAAAGTCCAAGCCCAAGTGTAGAAAAGTCAACCTAAGTCAACCCCGACAAACCCGAAGCCAAAGAGTCAAGAAAAACAAGTTTAGGGACTAAACCTGCTAAGTCCCTAATCTTATTTAAAGAAGAAAAAGAAGAAAAGAAAGAAAAGGGGTGAAACTGCCAATTTCTCAAAGTTATACCCCAAGGGCCAAAACTGCCAAGGTCCAATTCCTATAACTAACAAGGACCTTGGGTGCAACTCCACTTATAACCCTTGGGGACTTAAACTGCCAAGTCCCCAAACCTTTAACACCACAAGGACGAAAATTGCAAACACCCTAATAACCTTGAGGGGCCATTTTTGCCAAATGGGCAAACTTTCGCCCTGTCACCTCTAACCCTCTATAACCCCTTTTCCCGCCCATTTTAAAACCCCAAGACCTAATCACGGGTCTTCTTCCTCTCTTTTATCCTGCAAACCCAAACAACCCCATGGACAAACATCCCACCTCCTCTCCACTATCTTTCCCACCAAAAAAAGAGCCTTTCCATGTTGGCAATCACACGTTTCCCATAAAACATGGCC
>BQNB010000332.1:106290-173550 GCA_026074375.1 Tanacetum coccineum
ATCCCAATTATCCAAATACTAAAAACAGATATGCATGAGACTAATTAGCAAGTTGAAGTCTAATGTTTCCAACATTCTTAACTCTTTCTTTACAGGACAACTAAATAGTCATCTGTGTAAACTTTTCGAATACTTGTTTCAAATTCACAAATTGTGAAAGATTTGAATAGTATGATGAGTGTCGTATGTTTATTTGTATACTATTGCAAGTATCATAGTATGGAAACTTGACAGTACCTTTAATGAGGTATTTGAAGTCATCAACATACTTATCTCAGACAGTCATCTTTACAGTTTCTATCACACATGCTCGGAGCATATCTTAGTATGGATTGATTATTCTTTAGCATCATGTGTACACAAACAACACTATGCTATATATAATTTGTAAACATTAGTTTTAACAGTCATCTAAATCACTCTCAATTAGATACTGTTGTTATTAGTCATCTAAACACTCTTAATTAGATATTGTCGTTGTTAACTCATCTTGCTCTTGTGCAAAAGTAACAACCAGTCTCATACACAATATAAGATATACATGATGAATCCTTAGTTAAAAACACAAGGTTTTCATCCATGTATTAAATTATCTCAAGTGAAATATATCATTTAAGACTTGCCTCAATGATATATTGGATTGTGTTGGACTTAATCACCACATATTGTTTATTTCATTAAACATTTATTCCAAGGTCATTTGTTTTATTTCCTAAATTCCCAAGTGAAGTTTCATTCCAATCTCAAGGATTAACATCTAGCTTCGATGGAATGATACCTTCAATATGTTACACAACATATGAATTTTAAGGAAAAACATAGTACTCCCACTTGATGTCAGGTGTACTTAGGAGTTATCTTAATTTAATCAAAAATCATATTGTATTTAAACTTAAGATCTCAGCTTCTAGATGCATAATCCAATCCACACTTGGATTCTTTTATCTTGTATACTTTATAAAGATTATTTTAAACTTATACCCCTTTTGATTACACATCGTCCTCGCAAAAGTAATCATAAAGGAAAGAGTTATAAAACTTAATTGACATATTCCAAATATAGACTCATAGCACTTTTGATTACACATCGTCCTCGCAAAGGTAATCATTAAGTAAAGAGTTATGATCCTTAATTCTCTATATGTTAGATTCAAGAAAACCTATATGACAATTAGTTATCTTTATATAATTAATGCATGTAGAAAAGAAAGATTTAATCATAGTCAATTGCTTGAGTAAGATTAAAACCTCTTATCATCAGTCAGGCATTAATATGTGTACAATTTAGTCCTTATGAGCCTTTTTTAAAGAAACTCATTCTAACCTCACAGTTTAACTGTTTGGTGAAAGATCAATCAAGCTCAAAACATTGATTGTTCTTTTAAGGACTGCATCTTTTCATTCATAATTCTAAGACATTTATCAGATTTAAAACATGATAATTCATCTTATCAGTTAGCAGGTCTATTATGACCCTTTAACTCATATTCCTCAGCATTGATATTAAAATATCACTCCATTGAGGTATCCTTGCGGATTTATGAATGAGAGTTATATTATACTTTGGTTCGACATTTACATGTTTAGCCTTAGTATGACATCAACAAATGAATTCAGAAGGTTATGTATTTTATTATTGAATGTCTTCAAGATTTATGGATTATCCCACTTACTTTTGTAAGTAGAGATAATTATCTAAATACTAAGTATTTAAGCAACAATAAATTGTTCTTAATTTGGAAACACAAAACACATTTAACAGTTCTCATCTCTAGCTTGTTAATAATATGCTTCATAAGATATTAACAAATTTCTAGAACTTTAATCAAAACATAACGGGATTTATCCCAATCCGTAAATAGATAATGTCTTGAATACCTTCTAGGTTGGAACTATATTGAGTGTATCCATAACACACACAAATTTCTAACCTTGATATATTTTGGAGGTAGAGCAATTGAAGTTATCAGAAATCAAACAATATGAATATAGTTTGTTTCAACACATTAGAAATACCATAATAATGTGGTATTCTATGAGTATTGGAATTGTGAGACTACATCAAAATTCCTAAGATAACTTAATTCTCATTAGGTCAAATACTTGCCAATTGGGTCGAGCCAAATTGAATACAAAGTATTATAAAACCAAGTGCATGCTATAACATATATTTCTTTGAATAGTACAATAACTCTATGTTCATGTGTTTCAAGAAAACAGAACATGTCAAGTATACGTTACAAGTCATTGAATAATTCAAGGACATCATGTTAATGTGTTAATAAGAAGACACAACAATTTTACTACTTACTTTATGTTATGAGTCATTGATAAATTCAAGGACTTTATAATTATGTCTTAACAAGCAAACATAATTATACTAACTAAAGTAATTATGAACGCAAACTCTTGAGTTCAATAGTAATTTCAAGTTAATTTCATACTTCATAATTATGATTTTATAATTAACCATGATTGTATTGACTAAAGTAGTCAATGTACTGAAGTAGCTTTATAATATATATTGACACTTAAATATAATAGGGCAACAAACATCTTGTGTGTTTATGTCCTAGTAGAATTATTAGCTTTCTTACCTTGCGGTCAAGAGAAACCAATAATCATATTGTTATATGTTGTTCCTTGCTACAACTTAAGATTTTCTTCCACTTGTGTACGGGACAAACATGATCTAAAAAGCAAACAAACAGCACGAACAAGCGCTCGATTGTATAACACACTATGCTAGTGTTGTCATAGATCATCACAAAGTAGATATCAACACTATAATGTTTAATTAGGAGTTGTGGATTATTATTCTATAGATAATGCTTTGGAAAGCAACATTGGAAAGGCAACGGGTTATCTATAAAAATGCAATTTTCCTTAAACTATGGTCGTTCATATTTGGAAAGTAATGAATTATTTCAAAGCGAGCTAGAAATAATATGGGCAACTAACAAGTAAATGAATCTTGTAGCTCCTACTGAATTTGACATCAAACATGAATGTTATTTCAGTAGTAAAAAAACGCAAACTCCATGAATTTGGTCAACATTGTAGTGTTACATTACCAGTTAGAAAAGCAAATAGCGATTTATGTACTTTCCTTACCTTCTTTAAGATGCCTTACAAGAATCAATGTACTTAGGTATTGAACAAAGTATATAAGTTTTACTTATGAAGACGAGGGGGACTGCCATTTCTGGCTTTCATTACTTGAAACATTTTAGCATGGCAATTCCAATTAATCGGTCTGCCTAGCCACAAGGGTGTTTAGCACTATAAGAAATGAATTGAGTTCAAGAAGAAATTTTCTTAGAAGACCTGCTAGCAATTTTCTTTACTCGTTGCGGTTTAAACTCATACATCATGACAAGTGCAAGATGTCATTTGTTGGTAGCTTATAGGCACATATGTTCTATAGTTACACAAAATATTTTATCTTTTAAGATTTCAGAACGGAATGAGGGTAATGAAAGATTAAAAGTGAGTTTAAATATAATTGATAATAATTAAATTATAACCCTATCTTATTCTTGTCAACCAATAAGAAGAGATAGGAGTAAGTCTTACTCTTATCACTAGGAAAAGAGACTATGTTTGTCTTCAATGAGAAAACAAATTTTCGTTTATGAATTATGTTGCAATAACACAATTAATTAGAATATAGAAAGTTAAATTTAGTATTTTCGATAATTACATTCTTAATAGAATTAACTACCCAATTAATTTACTAATTAAGACTAAGATCAAACTTGACCTCCCACTTATTAACAAAGGTCTGACCAATACGAAAACAAGTAGGGCAAAAAGTAAGCGACGAGCGTTAATTGAATTTAATGCAACTCTTATATTTATGAGACTTATCATGACATTAGTAAACACGTAATAATGTCAAGAGAATGTTTAGTTCTTATCTTATTCCTCGAGTCCAAGGGTCTGACCAAGCCTACCCGATTTAAGTCCACTAAGCAAGAACGAGCAAAAATAGCCAGAGGTCTGACCAGTGAACCAAATTTGCCATGGGTTGGAATGACCCTGAGGTCTGACCAGAGCGGCCAAATCAAATGCACGTGTTCTTGGTTGGCTGACATTGACTTAAAACTTTCATATGAGGTATTCACATAAATGTGTTAAAATCATGTACAAAGAGGCATGCAATACAACTTTGTAGCACTAATTTTAAAAACTTTTATGGTTGACATTGTAGTAATACATTGGTTCACGGTAACTCCAATCGAACGCACAAAGAAGCAGAGAACCAGGTTAGCGCGAAGCGTATTAAAAACCTGGATTCTTTAGGAATTTCCGCCTTAAACTTCTCTTATAGTTTGTTAGTGGACTGAGCCGCGTACTTCTCAATAATCCATAATATCTAGTTTTTAAATAATCTTAAAATAAAGTTTCATAGTTTATAGTCTCACCAATTTTCTCAAAAATCAAGTTTTACACGGAACAACTAGCAGGTCACAATGAACATGTATAGGCGTGTAATTAATAGACTTGTTTTAATATCATCTTTTTTTAGTATTAGTCCGTATTGCATACAAATTAGGCGTGTAAATGAGTAATCAAGTAAAACTATGCATATTAGAAGACAAATACTCAAGATGACATTAAATAAACAAGTAAACATGTAAGATCTGAGTTCTCAAATGAGTCTTCCCCGATTGGAGAACCATAAGACCTCCTCACTAAGTAGTTTTCATTCAAGACTGCTTTAGATCTTTCACATCCTTCACAATAGTGATTGGTAGGTCTTTTATAGCCGGAAAAAAAAAAAAAAAGGAACAAAATCAGGCTAAATATTCAAAAGATCTAGTTTCCAAAAAATAAAAGATTTTATTACCATAAATAAAAATCAAGATCTTTTAGATATATAGTGTGATTAATAATCATAATAAAAAAGGAAACAAGTCTACTAAATTAACAATTTAATTTTATTCCTTTTTAACCTATATTAACAATTAATAGTTTTGAAGATCTAGATCTAACATATTTTATTTAATTATGACAATGATTTGCATAATCTTTGCCATATTTGCAAGAAAACAATAAATAAAATATACAAACGCAACAGATCTGGCATATGTTTTAATATTAGACGTGTAAACTAGGCGCGAATATTAAAACTAAACGTGTAACCCATAATGCCAAAACGATTTGGCTCGTGATGCCACTGTTGGGATTTAATAACCAGGTAACCAATTAACTACGAGTACGCAGCGGAATGGATCTAGTTTTAGCATATAGATTAACACATATAAATTAAATAAGTAATTTATAACTTTTGTTTAATGATAAAAACTAACCTTTTGTTTAATGATAAAACTCAATAAACTTACACTGGATCTTGATCTTGAAAACATAATGGTTAAATAACCACCTCTACGGTTACTCACACAACACGTCAAACATTTACGCAAAACCAATGCTAGTGTAACTTCTCGAGCTTCAACCCACCAAGTGTATGCTTTATTTACTTGAACCGAAATTCAAACATCCCTTGTTAATATTAAACTGAAAATCAAAAACCCAAATTAGGGGTTTACACCAAAATTTCAGTGGATGAAAAACCCTCGAACCAAAAACATAATAGAGGTTGGTTATAGTCGGGAAAAACGTTGAAGATCCAGGGTCACAGTGAACTCCTAGATGAGGGGTTTAATGGTTGTTGTTATGGGGAACAAAAACCACCGAAAACCCTTGTGAGGGGTTTCAGCTAGGAAAGAAAAAGAGAGCCAAAAATCCCTAAGATGGGGATTTCGGTTTAAAAATGGTGAGAAAAGAGAGCAACAATTGATTTGTCGTGTGTGTTGTGAATGAATGAATTATGAGGCTAGGGGTAGGTGTTTATATAGACACCAAACCCTAGTCCTAGATAAACTAGTTTAATCCTTATCACAATACACCTCCTCATATCTTTTCCTTAATTATAAAATTGATCCCAAACCCCTTCTAGATCCTCTTAGGGTCCGGCCACAATGGAACACCCTTTAGAGTTCGAGTTTTGTCAATTTTAGTCCTTCCGGCTCACTTTTAAATTGTTGTTAAGTTAGTTATAAAATATAACGGTAACTAACGATTATTTAAATTATCAACGTGAAGCATATTAAATCCTTAACTAATAAATTTTAAATTACATATTAAGTATTTTAATAAAACGTACTATTCGTGTCTTAACGTGTGTGCCCCCAATAGGCTCACGTATTTCTAATCGTAACCCTAACACTTCGTCTGATTTGAGTAGTTTGAATGAAGCACAACCTCAAACGGAGGTTAGGGGTTCTGATCTACAAGTTAATTCACGGTTGATTAACAAGACTAACGTTGAGACATTAGTTGGGGTAAAGTTTACTTCTCTAAGTGACATTGATGATTTTTCTATGAGTATTAAGGAAGGGAAGTATGCGGATATTTTGTCTACAATGTCTTCTGCTGACATTGATGCTGCTGTGAATGTGATTGAAACTATTAGGAAGAAATTTCAGGATGAAGTTAACAAGGCTGCTGGTACGCAGCTTAGTAGTAGTCCAAAGGTGAGTACTTCTTCTCCTTTGGTTTCTCCTTCTACTACTATTAACGTGCCCCGTGAACTGAATAATATTGATGTTGCTGCCACTTTTGGAGTTCCATTAACTACTGTTGGTGACTTGCACAAGTTAATTAATGACATTGAAGCTGGTAAACACGAGGAGTTATTATATGGGATGACTAATGATGATCGTATGGAAACCTTGGATGCATTAGGTTCTATATGTTATTCAATTCAGGCTAATTGTAATAATCTGCCTAGTAAGGCTTCTCCTAGTGATCCTATTGTGCAATCGGTGGACATCAATACCAAGTCTACATCGTATGCTGGTGCAGCGGGTGCAAGCACTATGCCACAACCTCAAGTTAACTCCAACTTTCGTCCCTTGGTGGCTGATCATGTCTTTAATGGTGTTAACATCTCTATTGTTATAATTTATGATCACAGAAATCTGAGAGTCGTGTAAACACTTTCAGAAGTATTTCGATGGTTCTATCGAAATCTCAAATCGGATAAAACTCAGATTAAGAATCGAGAATATGTTTTTGTTGTTATGAAAAACGAACCAGAGATTGATAATATATATCTGACCAACAAAACTGAACATCGGTTGTAACTGCCATAGCAGTTATTTTAACTACCGAATCAGTTAAATTAAGGGGCAAAAATCAAGTCCATAATTCCAGGAATTTTATTTTCAAGTGCGTTTTTAACATAGCACTTGCCAGGGGCTCTGCCCCTTGGACCCTGCTACCAGGGGCGCTGCCCCCGGACCCCCGTGATTCGGGGGCTTCGCCCCCGAATGATAATCATAATAACGTCATACAAGTGTGCACTCCGCACAACCCCGACTTGTTGAACATTTATCACGATTACACATTGGTCAACTAAGTCAATCCATTACACTTAAATCATATTGGTGACGCAAAATCACCAACATTCCTCCCCCATTTAAGTGTAATCTTGATTAACTTAAAGCAAACTCATAACAAACAACAAACTGATGCATAAATGAAATATCGAGACGATTGAATTTCACATTAGTACATTAGCATTCCAAATATTCGAATATCAGAGTGTCACTAAAGGATTGAACTCTTTCTATTCATAGTGAATACATGAAGATAATATACACAACAGTTTACACATTCACATGTTCTACTTGACACTATGTTTTACTAGCTTGTGTCCTATCCTTCAATAAGCATATCAAAGCCAAGTCCCAAGCTTCTTGAAGCAGCTAAACTTCATGCTTATATAGGTAGTTTTTTACTCTTGCACCTGCACATGCAATTTGTCAAAAAACCATTAAGAAATATAATTTCAACCTCCTTTATCTTGCAGTTCTGAACACATACCGTGGGATGATGTAATTATGTGTTCCAATCCAAAGATATCAAGCTTTCCTCATTGAATTCAGCATCTAACATTACGTTAGATGGGAATTGGGTATCTTGATACAAGGATTTAATTAGGTGGACTTTAAACCCATCCCAATAGCCGCCTTGCGTACGAGATCTCTTGCTAACCCTTTGGTTAAATGGTCGGCTAAATTCAATTGAGTTCTTACAAACTCCACAGATATCACACCATTCATGATAAGCTCACGAATCATACTATGTCTAACACCTAAGTGTCTAGACTTGCCATTATACACTTGACTATAAGCCTTAGCCAAGGTAGCAGCACTATCACATCTGATAGAAATGGTAGACATCGGTTTAGGCCACAAAGGAATTTCATAAACCAAATTCCTCAGCCACTCAGCTTCATTACCAGCTGCAGCCAAAGCCACAAATTCAGACTCCATGGTTGAGCTTGTAATACAAGTCTGTTTCTTTGAAGCCCAAGAAATAGCACCTCCTCCAAGAAGGAATACCCAACCACTCGTAGACGAGTGATCCTCCATATTATTAATCCAACTGGCATCGGAATAACCTTCTATAACAGAAGGATAACCACTATAAGTCAAACCATAATCCATGGTTCCTTTCAAATACTGAAATACTCGACCCAGAGCTTGCCAATGTAGAGCACTAGGATTGCTAGTGTACCTACTAAGCTTTCCTACAGCAAAAGCTATATCTGGTCTAGTGCTAATCATGGCATACATAAGACATCCAATAGCTCTAGAGTATTCTAGCTAAGACACTGGAGTTCCTTTATTAGGTCGAAACTTCACAGTAGGATCTACAGGAGTATAAACAGGAGAACAATTAGCAAAGTTAAACTTTGTCAGTATCTTCTCAATATAATGAGATTGAGAAATAGAGATACCATTGTTTCCTCGTTTGATTCTAATACCAAGAATCACCTCAGCCTCCCCCAGATCTTTCATATCAAAATTAGATGACAAGAATTCCTTTGTCTTATTAACTTGATCTTGGTCAGTACCAAAGATCAACATGTCATCCACATATAAGCAAATTATTACTCCTTTACCAGAAGCATCAAATTTGCTATACACACACTTGTCAGCTTGGTTTAAAGAAAAACCATTAGACAACACCACATCATCAAACTTTTGATGCCATTGTTTTGGTGCTTGTTTCAGACCATACAATGATTTCTTCAATTTACATACCTTGCTTTCATGTCCAGGCATCACAAACCCTTCAGGTTGTTTCATGTAAATTTCCTCATCCAAATCACCATTTAAGAATGCAGTTTTCACATCCATTTGGTGAATAACTAGATCATGTATAGCTGCAAGAGCTAACAACAATCTAATAGTGGAAATCCTAGCAACAGGAGCATAAGTATCAAAGAAGTCAATTCCCTCCTTTTGTCTAAAGCCTTGGATAACCAATCTGGCTTTATATTTATCTATGCTTCCATCCACTTTCATCTTCCTTTTTAGGATCCATTTACATCCTAATGCTTTGCATCCAGGAGGCAAATCAGTTAATTCCCAAGTATCATTATGCATGATGGAATCAATCTCACTTTGAACTGCTTCTTTCCAAAAAGCAACATCCCTAGAAGCCATTGCTTCACTCAAGGTCCTTGGATCCTCCTCAATAATGAAACAATATTCACGTTGAGATAAAGTCTTATCTCTTGTTCCTTCAACCAAATAAAGTTGAAAATTAGACCCAAAAGACTTAGCTTTTCTTGTTCTAGTGCTTTTTCTAGGAACAAATAGACCAGGTACATCAGCAGTACCTTCAACCTCATCTTCAGATATCTTACTTAAAGATGGCTGAATCAAACCTCTTGGTCTAGGTATAGACGTAAATCGGTCTTCATTAAATATAGCATCTCTTGACTCTATTATAGAGTTCACCTACACATAATCATTAGGTTCTATAACATAAAACCCGTAACACTTGGAATGCTCAACATAACTAATGAAGATACAATCTATACCTTTCTCACCCAGATTTTTCATTTTGGGTTCAGTTATCCTTACAACCGCTCCACAGCCCCAAACCCTCAAATAAGTCAAATTTGGTACCTTCTTGGTCGAAATTTCATAAGGGGTTTGTTTACTATTTTTGTTTGGAGTTCTATTTAAAATATAACAGGCTGTCAACATAGCCTCACCCTAAAACCCTTCACTTAGTCCAGAATAGGATAACATGGAATTCGTTATTTCCTTTAAAGTCCTATTCTTCCTTTCAGCCACCCTATTCTGTTGTAGTGTGTCAGGAGCCGTGGTTTGATGTACTATACCAGTTGATTGGAAATAAACTGGATCATAATACTTACCACCTCTATCAGTACGTAATACTTTTATCAAATCTTGTCTTTGAAGTTCTACTTGTTTATAAATTTTAAATTTATCTAGAGCTTCATGTTTAGCATGCAACAGATAGACATAACAATAACTAGAAGCATCATTAATAAAAGTAATGACATACTTATTATTGCCTAGTGAAGGATTGGCATGAAAATCACACAAATCACTATGTATGAGATCTAATACTTTGCTTTCCCGGTTAACACCCTTAAATGGTTGTCTAGTGATCTTTGTTAACATACAAGTCTTACAACTTTTATGTGTCATGTAAAAAGCAGGTATTAAACTCATTTTAGACATATCTCTCATTATCTTGTAATGAATATGTCCTAGTCTAGCATGCCATAATTCAGATTTGCTTAAACTATTGCTATGACTAGAAGTAATCATACAAGCAGAAGCATTAAATAAAGGATAATTCAGATTTAATCTAATCATACCATTACATACATAACCAAATCTAACAAATGAACCATGTCTTGACAAGATATACTTGTCACTTTTCAACACTTGTTTGTAGCCACACTTATTCAACACAATTTTAGAAACAAGATTCTTTCAAATCTCAAGTACATACAATACATTATCTAAACATAAAGTTTTTTCAGAAGTAAAAGTCAATAAAACACGCCCTATTCCTTTGATTGGTTCGGTTGCAACGTTTCCCATCTTTACAAACGATCCATCTTTAATTGATTTACAGACTTGAAACCAACGAAGATCCTTGCAAACATGACTTGTTGCACCCGAATCAACCCACCAAGAAACTTCATCATCCTGAACATAAAATGCATCAGAAATAACAGAAACATAATGTAAAACATTATCAAAATTCTGCATAAAATCAGAATTATAACCTTGTTGCTTTTTAGGATCCTTAGACCCATTTGAACCAGCATCATCATTGCCCTTACGAGAGCGACAATACTTCTTCATATGACCAGTCTTTTTACATTTCCAACAAGTTACTGTAGCCTTCTTGTTGGCAAATTTATCATCACCACTTTTGAACTTTCTTTTGTTCTTATTGTTGTTGGAATTTTTGGCTCTATCTCCTTCAACCATGTTGACAGAAGATGATCCAATTTGGTTCTTTCTTTTAGGATTATTATCAAGTTCCTGATTTCTTAATCCTTTCTCAATTCATAGATGACTACCAAGTTGAACCAAATTTAACTCTTCCTTTTTATGTTTCAAACCATGTTTGAATTCTTTCTAGGAAGGGGGCAGTTTATCAATGATAACTGCAACCAATATGGCCTCATCCATCATCAAATTGTGTTAGGTATATTGTCCCAAAATCCTTAACATTTCATGATATTGTTCCATGACAGGCCTGGTATCAACCATCTTGTAATTCATAAATTTACTCACAAGAAACTTCTTTGCAGAAGCATGTTCTGTCATGTATTTGGATTCTAGGGACTCCTATAGTGCTATTGCAAATTCAGCATTTTGATAGATATCAAATATGGAATCAGACATACTGTTTAGAATGTGACCACAGCATATGTAGTCGTCGTTCTCCCACTTCATCTTCTTCCTAGTCGTCTCCAAAGTTTCATTCTCGGACCATACTGTAACACCCCCATTTTGACAAATATAGCAGCGGAAGCTAATCTAGGGTATTACTTCATAGTACAACAGACATAATCATAGAAAACGACTCAAAAGAGACATTTTGAAAATTTAGTTATCATTCAATATTATATCAGAGTTTTACAAAAGGAGGTCCCAAAATCTATATGAAAACATAAAGTTTGAATGATAACAGTTTTGCCATCTTCAAGTCCGTGCCACTCCGTGCCATAAGTTGCTCAATTACCTGAGATAAACATGCTAAAAAGATCAACACAAAGGTTGAGTGAAATTCATAGGTTTATGATAAATAGTTTGAATACAAGTCATAGTGGGCTACGTTGTTATACACCCATAGTTTGTAATAATTGCATATACAATTATCATGGAAAAACAGTATTATTGCCCTAAGCTCATGATATCAATACGTTAACATGGAAATCACCGTAGTGACATTGGTTGAGGAACAAATGTCCTCGTGGAAAGGTAACTTGCCAAAGTTACCCATTATAATCAAATATAGTGCTATTGGTACCAGAAAGTATAGGTACACCAACGGGAGTCGTCACACCTCGATAGATGTATCCACGATATTCGCGTTCACTTGCAAGTGACTAATGGTTCATGATTAAGAAATATTGGCACTAAAGGTGACTTAGGCTATAAATCAGGATAGCATACATTTGGAAAAACACTCGTAATCATGGTTTATAGAATTTATCCCCCTCGCGGGTTTATGAAAACATTAGAAGATTTAAAATGCGAGGCTATGAACTCACCTTAACAGGGAAATCTGATTGATGGCAAAAGTATATGAATGAAAAGTAACGGCCTTGTCACGTAACCTGAGGTGCTTGAAATGGTTTTAAAAGAGAATTAAGGGGTGACGGGTGGTTTAGGGTTTTGGGTTAGGGTTTTTAGTTTAAATTCGAGTTAGGGTTAGGGTTTAGGATAGCTTAAGGTTTAGGATTAAGATTAGGGTTTAGGATTAAGGTTTAGGGTTTAGGATTAAGGTTTAGGTTAAAAATGAAATTAGGGTTTTAGGGTTTCGTTTAGGGTTTTAGGACGAATTAAGGTTTAGGTTTAGGGTTTAGATGTTATGCATTGAGTGTTGTACTTTGTACTAAAGAGGTGGTACGAAATCTAGAATGAAAACGGTGGTAAAATGAGCTTATTTGAATTCATGCATTGTTGATTTGTACATTGAGTATTTAGGATTTGTACATTGGTTTGGAGGGAAAATATAATTCAAATATTATGTATTGATCACTTGTACACTTGCTTGAAGGCTTGTACATTCATTTTATATGTATACATTACATATAGTTAGGGTTTTGATATAAACGTTTAACGTTTAAAGTCCGTTTTGATTTAACGTTGTAAATGGTATGATAAACGGATAGCTTATTTGGTAAAAATGATATTAGGGCATAGACTTGACATATTAGGATGTTTACATGATATAAACATAGATATAGATGGCATTGGTAGGTTGCGTGAGCTCGTTTACTTTAGTTATGTAAACTATGTTACATAATGAAATAAAGCGAAAAATTTCCCTGTAAAAAGGTGGTATATACTTTAATAGATGGATAGTACATTGCATCTAATTTAATAGATGGATATTTACATTAATGAAAATTGCGGGTTGTTATACATACGGGACCGGGTGTACTCAGAACGTACACAAGTATCAGGGTGGTAAGAAGAAAATGCATCTTCTTTTGCCAGCGATGAAAGTCATGCCTTTCAAACTTTGCCAACTTATCGAACTTGCTCGTCATATCCTTCACAGATTCTCCGTTCGTCATGATCACAGATACTTCAATCTTTGTTATAAAATTTATGATCACGGAAATCTGAGAGTCGTGTAAACACTTTCAGATTGAAGTATTTCGATGGTTCTATCGAAATCTCAAATCGGATAAAACTCAGATTAAGAATCGAGAATATGTTTTTTTCCTTGTTATGAAAAACGAACCAGAGATTGATAATATATATCTGACCAACAAAACTGAACATCGGTTGTAACTGCCATAGCAGTTATTTTAACTACCGAATCAGTTAAATTAAGGGGCAAAAATCAAGTCCATAATTCCGGGAATTTTATTTTCAAGTGCGTTAGGGCTCTGCCCCTTGGACCCTGCCAGTGGCTGCCGCCCCTTGGACCTGCTACCAGGGGCGCTGCCCCCGGACCCCTGGGATTCGGGGGCTTCGCTCCCGAATGATAATCATAATAACGTCATACAAGTGTGCACTCCGCACAATCCCGACATGTTGAACATTTATCACGATTACACATTGGTCAACTAAGTCAATTCATTACACTTAAATCATATTGGTGACGCAATATCACCAACATAGAGAAAGTTCATAGGAATTAGATTAAGAATATGTTGATATAAAGGGATTAGAGCGAACGGTACCATAACGCCCCAACCGACGTTATGCCCACGTGGCAACGCCGTTGGGCGCGTTATGACACCGGAATGTGAAAACCAACCACGGCGTTGGAGCTCACGTTGACACAACAACGCTACAACGAAGCAATTTTTTTTTCTTTTTTTCTTTTTTTCTTTTTTTCTTTTTTGTTGTGGTTTAGTGTGTGTGTGTGTTGATTAAGTGTGTGTGTAGTGTGTGTTTGTGTGTGTTTTTTGGTGTGTGTCGGTAGGCAGAGGAAGAAGAAAGGCAAGGTAGAAGAAAGACAAATTGTAGTGTCTGTTTGTGTGTGTGTTTTATATAGTTTTTCCTTTTTTTTATTTTAATATATATTTTTATTAAATTATTAAATATTAAATTTGGTTAAATAAGTAAAAAAGAAAAAAAGGTAGACCTCAAAAAGTGGTGTTATGGTTAACTGGGTTTTTTTTTTGTTGGTGTTATGGTGTTAAAGCTGACGTATCACCCAAAAAATAATGTTATGACACCTGGGGCTCTTTTAGGGAGTGTTGATTTGCAATTTTTTTTTCTGTTTAGTTAAAGCAAAAGCAGTTTGTATTAAACTGGTGCTTCAGCTTGCAATTGAAGACAAGCATTACTTGTTTTCAAGCAGAGGCATAAGAAGAAAAATACTAGCAATCCCAAAACACCACCATAATCAATAAGCTGTACATGCGAAAAAAACGTTCGCATTGTGGCTCTCCAAGCTAGTTTACAACTGCAACCTCTATATATATAAAGTTACAACTAAACAGAGAGTTATTTCTCATACTACAAACTGACTCACCATGAGACACAAGCAAGTACATAATTACTTGAAATCCACAACATTCACAACAGACTAAACAAATTTCACAGGCTTTGTTACTTCCAGGACTTTAGTTAGAGCCACAAGAACTATTCTCCCAGGTTCCACACCTGGAACTCAACCCTTTTACGTTTTTATGCACAAATTCGAGCAATACACCACGAACGCAAGAATCCCACTTTCGCGCCATATCACCAAGAGAATTTTGTTTCGGTAGCTCATGCAGTGAAAGATCAAATTTATACAGCATTTCTTCATATGGCTTCTTCAACGGCTCACTGCTTAGTAAAAAGAGTATTGCATTACTATCTTATTTTTCTAGTATAGATTATGATCTATATATATTTTTGTTTTCAGTGATTTAGTTATCACTTACCTCAAGACATTAAAACCAGATTTAAAGATTCTGGGTGGAGAAGCTGGATACTCAGCTGGAACAAGTAGCTGAACGAAAAACTCTGCCGGCTGTTTAAAGAAGCAAACAACATTATTTATAAAAATGCCAAAAATATATATCACACGTTTCAGATTATAACCAATCTTAACTTTACCTTATCATAATAAACAACTCCTGGTGAACTGTTTACTTCAGGAATACACACATTCTTGTATGAGCACTTTACTATTGTTCCAGAACTAACTCCAGTTTTGCTAAGTGTATCTATAGAAGTGTCTGACACCACATCCAAAGATGTCTCAACCAGCTTACTGTTTATCTCTTTTATCTCGTCCACAATTGTCCCATAATTGTTCTGTTCAAACCATAAAATTTAAGGAAATAAAAAGAAGTAATATCAGCGATATTCGAACCTTTAGATAAGTAACAATTCCAATAAAATAAAGTCGTTAGCCCAAAAAATCTAGCTTGTTTAAAACTGAGTAATCACAATTCTTCTATCTTTGTCAACTTGATTGTGTTTAATATGAACTTCCATCAAATAAGAACATATGAGAATTTGAAATTATAATATGCAATAAAATTTACCTCAATTTTGCGCCTCTTGTTGGTTGATGTTTGCGCATGAAGTATGTCCAAATCGCAGGAAAAGAATCTGATCATGATGCATTTGATTGTGTGTGTTGGTGTCGTTTTTTAGTTTACTTGCATAAAACTTAATTCGGTATCTTCATATGCACCAAGAAGAATATCAAGTTCATTATCAGGTATGCTTTCCATCGAGTTCACAACTGACTGGATGTCATCTAAGGACGAAACCATTGCTTTTGATATTACTGGTTCTACCTGAAATAGAAGACAATTATACCAATTAGCATACACCAATTAAGTTATATATTTGACGAAAAAATTGTTCTTTAATCATTTCGCAACTAAAAACAAGCTAGCATGAATACAAAGATCAAGATAAACATACCCCTTCAATCAAATGATGATTCACGTCTTCTAAACTTTTTGGTGTTTCATGCTCTTGACTCTCTACATTAAACAATGCAGAGATACTAGAAGACTGTTTGTCAAGAGGAGATGAAGTGGCTGATTTACCAAGTATAAAGGTTGAGCGAGCAATAGACTCTAGTGTCAACACATGATTTACAGTCGATGGAATTGAAAGAGGAGACCATTGAGGAGAAGATGTTTTCCGAGTAATTTGCTTCACAGTAGATGGGAGAGATAACTGAGGGGAAGGACAATGGTCCAGCAATCCAGAGCCCAAAGGAGACATCCCATGTCGCACTATACACTTCCTACGCTCATTTGTTTTCTGCATTGGCTGTTTCAATTTTTCTAAATTGATTTGTTGTGATGTGCTCAAAACACTTGATGATGGAGCTTGGAGGGAGCCATTAATCTGTAGCGGATTCTCAGATTTTTGTTGTACACCTGTTCTAGAAGAAATATCAATATCCAAACATGGCATTCTTCCATAGTGTTCTACTGGTCTTCTGGAATAAGTCTTGCGTTTTCTAATAACCATGTTGGATTCTGGACCTGAAACTTGTTGAGACGGTACTGGTGACCAATTAAACTGGGCATGTTTGTGACAAGTACCACTGTTCTTGCTCCTGAAGTAGTGCACATAGTTGACAATTAAAGTCATACTGTTGTAAACGCTTTCGTCGTGTTTTGGAATGAAATCAATGTTAGAGATACACAAGAACCCTATCATCTTTGCCAGATAAGTTTGGACTTTTTGGTACTCCTCTGATGCCTGCAGAGTAGTTGCCTGCAAGAAAAAATATCCACTTCTCAACAAACGGTTAATAAACTATGCATGTGCCAGTATATGGTGAGAAATATAGTGATTGAGCTTGACCTTAGAGCATAAGTATGTGGCATTGTTATGCATTTTTAATAGATCATTTGAGTAGCTCTCCTTAATTTTCTGAATCTGAAATTGAATAATTTCAAATCAGCATACGATGTATGTAAAATGGATTAAAATTGCTATTAATACCTGTCTGAAAGCATATTCTCGCCAAGCATCAGAAGAAGGAAATTGTGCAGGAGTTGCAAAGCCGACCGAAGCTGCAAGTTAAGTGCATCATATGATTAGTCACTAATTAACATTACAAGGAATTTTATATATTTCATTCATTCAATTGAGAAACTCAATACATTTGCGGCATTGAAACGTTTATAATTGGCTCATTCCATTGAAAAGTTTATGTTTGTATGTGTGCTAAGTGTGTAAAACTTCAAATTACCTGTCAAGTTGGTACGGGGATTATTTCCATGTTTCACCCCTCCTGTAATCAAATCATGTGCTGTCCATGTATTCTGCTGAACTTGCAAATGTTTATTATTTGGGTTCCAATTAACATTCTGCAGTTGCCTCAACGCTGGTTGGTTTCTTACATTCCCCGTTTGCGAATCAACCATAGGCCTTGTATATGTATGGAGTTGGTCCCAAATCCTTTGGTGATTGAGATGGTTATTTTTCCGACCAAATCCTATATTGGACTGATGAGCTTGAGAGTGTAGTTGGTTATTGTTGTACTGATGATCAGCTTGAGAGTATAATAGGGTATTGTTGTACTGATGAGCTTGAGAGTGTACTTGTTGCTGCCTCAACAGTAGATTTTGGTTTGCCGGGGTAGGCTGTACAGAGTGATATTGTGGGTTATCAGTTGTTCTCACGGATTGACAACTTTGTGCAAGATGATTAGAGACCAAACTAGGTGCAGCATACAGCACAGGACCTGCAACACAAAAGATAATTATCCACACTTCATAAGGCTATGTTTTTAAGTGTGAGAAAGATCAACAAAAAATATGTAGCTTTAGATAATTTTTGTACGTTATAAGTAAAACATTATGTAACCTGATATCTGCAATGTGGCTGTGCTATTGCTGGGAGTCATGCTGCTCATCTCCTGATTCATCCCACCTTGTGACTGCATATAACCATGTAAACATCCATTTAAGATTAACTATTTTTCCCTTCCGGAGCTGCGTAATTATGGCATTAATATGTCATTTAGGTTTAGGAACCAGTATTTTAAAATGGATTGTTACTTCTTAAAATAAAAGCAGCATTTGTTGATACAGTTACTTGATGACATTACATCTGTGATGTTCAAGTTGATCATTATAAACCTTCACTGTATATCTGTGTTTTGCTATTCATGAATCATAGTACTCCCGCTGTTAAAGAGTTATTGTATAGTGAAACATACTTACAACTATTAGAAAGAAACCAACTTTTTATTTACACACGACTAAAATTATGAAACATAAGGTTTGAACCATTAAGCAAATAGCATAAAAAAAAGTGGATAAATGACCAAGCCAGGAAACTATCATCAAACCTGATTTTCTGAGCCACTTATCAAACTTGTACCACCATTTATACTTGAAGTGATTGGCTGACTCGAGTAATCTAAATTGCTTGTCGTCGTGTCCACACTGGTCATGTAAATTAAGGAGTGTTACTTTCATTTTTAATTCAAAATAAAGTAACTAATTTAATATGTAAGGCTTGCATCATCAGTAACCATAAAAGACACGTTGGTACTAAAACATTTTTTAAGTTGTCACTGAGAAACAACAAACAATTGGCGTTCTCAAAAGAAACAAACACTAAAACGTCAAATAAATACACACGCAAGCAAAGTGTGTCTCGTGATCCCGGCCAGGATAGATATTTAATGTAGTTGACAAATCCTGTCCGCAACTAAGGAACTTTCTAAATGGCAATCAAGTGACGTGGGTTGAATACTGATAATATACGGAAGAAATGAACGTTATTATAAAGTGACGACATCTAGATCATGAAGGAAATAGAAGTTATATTTATTTTGTTGATCACAACTAAACGACAACAGCAGCCGTCAAAGTTTTACAGGCTGCAGTTTATATTTAGGACGGGGTCTAAATCACTCCTTTCCAAAACTGTATTTCTGAAAGAAATTTATCGTATGTTCGTAACAAAAGAAGTATATTGGCCATGAGTCTTTTTGTTTATCATTAATGCTGAAATCATCTGATTATGTATAATATATAGTATGGATCTCTAAAAATTTGGCACCCTTTTGATGACAAAAAACATGGAAACCCTGCCTAGAAACAAGATTATATATTCATTTACCCTCTCGTTGTCCCACACCAAAAGATGGATTTTCTTCTTCAGCCATGAATAACAAATTTAGCTAGCAAGCTACAAGGAAGGTGGTATGTCATGAACGTCTTTTCCACAAAATTAGTAAGAGGCAATAGATTCAACAATCATAAGATGTACATACACAGAAAGAAATAATGTTTCAAACATTTAAGAAAAATGCAGATAATTATAACTTTAGGAAGAATGGTTAATAACTAAGCCATAAGACTGAGTAACTGTCAAGTTCCATTGAACAGGCGGAGTTCTATAAATAAAATAAAAATGGAATAACCAATGTAAAACAAGTTTTAACATGTTCAACATAATCAAACCACTTGCTCAACAATTCATCCAAATCCTTAAAATTTCAGTAAAGTATATATCTAATGATTCAGTTCATGTAAATTATAGCTCAAGCATGCTGATCAAATAAGAAGTTTGACGGAGAAGTGAACCGATTCACAACTTTTCATTAGATCATCAGATATTAAAAAAAAGGTGAATTAATTATCTCTACAATAGTTGTGAATCAGTTTTTATTACTTAATGCTAAAGCTATAATTCGGACTAGTTAAAAATCAAGGTATCATATAAATACATTAAGACATAAAAAAATATAGCATAATTAAGTCTATTAAGGACTGTTTGATTATTTCTACATCAATTACTCTTCACCATTAATTTAACTCTAAAAAAAACATTCAGACATCACCACACACACCTTGAAAAAAAAAACTTAAATCAAGCAACAAAAACACAAAACAAGAAAAAATAATCAAAAATTTACCTAGACGTCAAAATAAATTCAAGAGAATCGTCAGATTTAAGTTCATTAATCCAGCTTTCAAAATCGATATCCGATTCATCGACCACACCAACAGCTACTTGATCAATATTACCACTTCCACTATTCATCATGCAAACCCTACAAAATTTCAATAAAAAAAACAATCAAAGCAAAGAACAAGGGTTTTAAACAAAACCCTTTTTAGAAAACGTTATGTTCATCAGAACCGTAACAAAACAAGACAACTTGGATCATAGATTCATCAGATGTACTGAATGATGGACCGACAACTGATGTTAGCAAAAAATTAAGGTTGTTTCAACGTGGCATTACCTGTGAATGTAGTTCTGTCGGTGAGTTCGATGAAGTTAAGAAAACGTATAGAGATAGAAGAGATTAAAAAGGTATCCTCTGATATATTTTACGTTACAATTTTCTTTATTCGATCATCTATGTGTTTCTTGATGAATTTAAGGTGGTTTCTATGCATTGTGGTGTTGTATGGAAATTTTGTGGATATGTCCTTGGTCTATTTCTGAATTTGTATTTTACTCCCCTGGATTATCTACTGCTTTTTTGTATAATAAAGTTCTTTTGTTTTTTTTTATGATTGTTAAATAGACCGCGAATTTGAGATATAAATTGACTATTTGGCAACTTGCCACTTCACTAGAAGGCATATATTTTAGGGGGTCGAAGAAAGGTTTCGGAAACGATTACGGGATACATTGTTAGGCAGTGACGGACCCAGGAATATCGCTTGTGTAAATTTTTTTTTTAAAGTGTTGAATTTGGGCTTTAATACGTGAGTGGGGGGCAATTTGAATCTCGAGTGGGGGGCACTTTTGAAAAAAAGTCAAAATTACACTAAACAATTTGACTTTTTCGAAGAAGCCTATGGCGGGACTTGCCCCTCCATATTTAACATCAATAGAGATCAGTCCCTGTTGTCGCTAGGTCCGTTTTACTACTCTGTGTTATATACTTGTTTTTCTCGGAGTAACCCGAATAAGATCAAAGAGCCTCATGTGTTTACACGTTAAGTTGGAATGTACTTACTAAATCAAACAATCTTTACTAGTATACTATTTATCTTACAAAAACGGACAACCCTTTTCTGCGTTTTGGATGAAGGCTTGTTTTAGCGTCAAGTTTGATCCACTACATTGGCTATTATTCTTCTCTCTTTTCTCTTGTCTCTCACAGCCTGCCCATAATAAAAACACATCCCATGCATCTTGAAGCTTCTTCCACCCTGTTGAAACTTATTTCCAAAACCATCCATTTATTCACCAATCGTCACTCTTCAGGATTCATCCACACAAACCGACTCCATAAATCATCACTGAATCTCACTAACAAAAGATTCAGTTTTTGCATAACCTAAGAATGATTACTAACTGAAGGTATTATTTTTTGTCGCCTCTCGGATTAGTATTTTTGCATGTTCAGGTTTTTTAGAGGTTCGTTACTCTCTATTAATACTTGATTAAGAGATGACTGTTTTCTTTTCCTTCGTTCGACGGTTCATAGTTTGTGATTGGTTCTTTTTAACATGTTTATCTGCTTATAAGGGGTGTTTGTCTAAACTTATTTTTGGGCTTATGGAACTATTTGTGGTTATTGTTTTTGAAAATTTATGGGTTACTATATATATGTATCAAATAAGCCGGAAGGAAAATCCATGCTTATCAAATATAAGCCGAATCAGATAACATTATACGAATGCATATACCTTGAACCTAAATATGATTTTCTATTGGAGTAATTAGTAAATGATGATTGCTCTATCGATCGATGTTAATCAGTGTTTGATAGCTAAGATACATATAGTAATGGTAAATTGATAATGTGTACAATTAGTATGATGACTGATATTGTGGTCTTCGTGTCACGTAGTTGTAGTTTTCAAAATACCCGGTTATGCTAGCTTTAGAACACGAAAGAAACGAGTGAAGGTCGGAGGTATTGACCTCATTGGATATTGTTGTAGGTTTGTGTAAACCAAGCGATATGCCTGTTTGTTATAATATAAGAACAAATGGCCCGAACGAATGACTAAAAGCATGTTCTGTAAGTCCGTATCCCCAATAGAAAGCCACATAAATGTATGAAAAACCACTTTTATCTCTAAAAAATTCCCTAAACCTCAGTTTTTTTCCCTGATGAATTTTCACAATAACTTTTTCAGGAACGACAAGTATAAAGAGTGTTGACAGTGCTTTCATACATAAGCTTAGAAAGGGTACAAGATGTGATGGTGTTCACAAGTGCCTCATAGACATATGCTAGAAAGAGGTGGGCGAACAATGGCATGTCATTTGGACACTGAGTGGTTCCCTAATACCCTGTCAAGAAAACTTCCACGATATTTTCCGGCAAAATATTACTAGATGATTTTATGTCCCTTCAGCACTTCTCTAGAAGCCTTACGTAAGGCGCTAAGGGTAACCCGCTTGCCTGACGGACCCTTTTTTTATATAGATACGTGTTTTTTGGAACTACGCAGTATACGGTATGTTTGACAAATTTGATAGAATATGGAGTTTAAAAAACGGTTAAAGTTATAGAATATGGAGTTTGAAAAACGGTCAAAGTATGAGAATTACGCTTGCTTTCTTGATATGTGTTGCTAGCTGGTATGGTGGACACACATTTTACATAGGGACATATAGTTGATGCCGAGAGAGATCAGTGTGGTGACTTTAATTCATTGAATATGAAGGGAATCCAAATTTGGGTTCCTGGAAACCGATTCCATTAGCCAGAATCATAGACTTGGCCGTGAGTTTGCTTGCGGTTCCGATCGTAGTATTCCAGACTTTCGGTGTAGTAGTACTATACTCGGTTTTGACATCGTTTTTTTTCTGCTCTTACCACTTTGATGTTTTTCTTTTCTTTTGAATGATAAGATTTTTTCAGATTATTTCCAAAACGCATGTATTTAGATGAAATTTACTACACTCACCAAAAACAAAAAAAACCTCAAACGTCCGTTTCTCTAGACAGGTCATTTTTGTATGTTACATCAGCAAACGAGTCATGTTTGTATAAATACTAGGCGCCAAAACTGACATGTATTAATGGTCTTACGTCTGAAATTTTAGTATGGGTTATATTTGCAATAGACTCTTTTTTGGAACTCTGATGCGACTTATTGCAATCGTAGTTTCCAATCTAATCACTTTGGTCATTTACTTAGGTGTTATGCGTTATAAAGTAGGTCTTAGTATATTTTATAGGTCATTCTTCTCTCTGGATAGATAAATGATGGTGTTCATGTGTTCTATAATATGGATCACGAAGCAATGGTGGCTCAAGCGATTGTCAACATCTTGTTCGACTTGGAAGACTGTGAAGACAAGGTTATGGTTCTATTGTTAGGGTACTGGCTAGTTAACTTAAAGAAACACCTATTGTTATTTTGTCTTAACTACTTACAGGTTATGGACTTTCTTCACGTAGAAAAATGCTTCTGTACAAGGTGCAATGCCACGACATATCTTAGAAGCTAAATTAAGTATAACGGAGTTCATAAATGTATACTGATAAGTAATACTCTTCAGGTTGAAAATGCTCCATTATGTGTGATATTGCTATATATTGCTTCAAAATAGTAAATTGAATCGAGTTTTCTAATCTGTAATGTTGTTGTTATAATTATATCATGATGCAAATAATTAAAAAATACAAAAAATGAATTGAGTTTCTAAAATATTGTCACGCGACCGTTTAATACTTATATATGTGTAGGAAAATCCTATACACTTATGTGTCGACATTTTAGAGGCAAAAGGATTGGGAAAATTGTTTATGATGTAGCTATTAATGGTGTTGATACAGATGAATGTTTTACATCTTGAAGCCTGATGTTTTAAAAGCCCAAATTTTCAGAAACTATGAGATTTTTGGAGAGGCAAAGATGGAGGGACCTTAGCTCATCAACTACCATGGCTCAAACTCGCGCTCAACGCTTTAGAATTGCATGATCATAGAGTTCATTTATGGGAAAGGGAAGATGCTTTTCTGACGGCATCTGCTGCACAGGCAGTTCAAGAAGAAGAGAAGTAGGTTAGAGTGGTACTTGGTGTTGAAGCCAAGTGATGACATAGATTTGCGTTATAACACAAGCTGGCTGTGTCATATGGCCAAAGGCTGTCAAGGCTCTAATGACGCTCACAATGAGGGACATCGGGAGTGATATCATGGAGACTGACCACTTATGTCTTACGAAATGTTTGTCATTTTAAAGGTGGAGTTTTGAGTTTGTTGTTCTTCTATTAATCACTACATTGCACTGTCGTTTGGAAAATCTTTTTGTTTGTTTGAACGTGTAATGTCTATGACTACCGTTTATTCTTCTCTAGTTTGTATTCTTGTTTAGCATAATGCAAATTTCTTGGTGGTCATTTTAAAGTGTTCCTAATAATTACATTATTTGTCGGTTTAAAAGCATAGTTGACGGATATTGATACCATTGAATACTTTATTTATTAGTCCACTTCACTAGAAGGCATATATTTTAGGGGGTCGAAGAAAGGTTTCGGAAACGATTACGGGATACATTGTTAGGTCGTGTACATCTAAGTTATACTTGTTTTTCTCGAGTAACCCGAATAAGAAAAAGCCTCATGTGTTTACCCGTTTCAAGTTTGAATCTTACAAACAATTGTTACCAAATGTGGGTAAAGGATAAATTTTCTTTACGTAAGGGTGTTATACGACTTGGATTTGTGTGAATACGTACTAAAACTTGAAGGTTGTTTTTGTAAATCATCAAAAGTTTTGAGCTTGATGGCAATTGTGAGAAGTAATCCATATTGTAGTGAAATTAGTTTTGTAAATAAATGTAAAGACAAATAATGTTGATAATATTTTAATTTTTTTTGTTAATTATGATTTTTGACCTTTTGGCCAACTAACCTACGAGGGTTGAACTCACATCACACAGACTCAAACTAAGTAAGTTTTTTCCTTTTTAAAAGATTGACGTGACCGTTTTAAAATTATTTGCACCTAGCAAAAATTGAACTTGAAACCTCACATTGTATCTTAGTGTAAAGACAAAAAGTATTCAAATAATTATAAGTTTCGTTGGTTTTTTATCTAGTTTATATTAAAAAAAACCAAAAAACAATAAGTGAAGATGAACATCAACAATAAACAAAATATGGATTATTATGGTCTAAATGATTTAAGACTAGTTGGTAAAATATATATAAGCACCGTAACGATTGGGGGTATTACCTAGTTTATATAAATATGGAGTATTCAATACCCCCAATTTAGTGAGTAATAGGGGTATTACCTAGTTTAAAGGAACGGAGGATTGCATTATATTTAACAACCATCATTTTTCATTATCATTACCTTAACCCACCCCTTAAAACATTCAACCAAGCACGTAGTAAGTTTTGAACACTTAAAAAGTTAAAGTTATTTTTCAATTTGGAAAAGTGAATATAAATTGGCATGTAGTAGTTATCTACTTTTTGTCTTGGACAAACATAATTCTCAACTTATCTAATATATCTCTCGCATTCAATTCTTTATTACAGTTGTTGTTTGAAAAATACTTAATTGATTTAATATAAGAAAACTGAAGTTATTAAGTCATACGAAAATTGTTTGTTAATGACTTAATTGAAAAAGATGACTGAAAATATAAAATGATAAAACTGAGACTGTCTACATTAATTCATCTGTTAATTAAACACGACTTAATGAAAAAATTAAACAAACAAGCCCTAGTTACTAAATATGATTTTTTGCTGTCAAAATAACATTAAGTTTTAAACGCATCTATAAGCACTCATATTTTTATTGGAGAACTAAAAAAACTCGGTAATTTTGTCTAGTTAGTAAAAGGTAAATACGATTCATAAAAGCAGCCGAGAACTCGCGTATAATGGCGACAATATATAGTATCGTCAATTTGTTAGAGTATATAATTTTATTTTTTAATGTATATGTGTAAGTGAGAGTAGAAAAGTTTGTAAATTAAATTGAATTAAGTATTTAAATTGTTAGTAATTGTATTTCCTTTTATAAGTAAGGAAATTACAGTCAAACAACATTATACATTTTGAAAGTTTTTAATCAAGATCAAAGTTTGACTATTTTCTCTTTATATATAGTAAAAGTTGTATGATATTCATGTAATGCGACGCGCGGTGAATTAGTTTTCTTTGATGAACAATGTTTTTCGATATATTACACGATTTTTGTGACAACTAATTTTGTAGCGTGAAATGTTTTCGGTTTGTTCAAGATGTATCCTATTTATGTATTTTTAAGTTTGAGGGAAAAACTTTTATTTTAAAACTGTAATTGTAGTGGGAAAAAAAAGGAAAGCTAAATGAAGTGTGAATCAAATGCGTATCTAATGAACAAAAATGGTAAAAGTTATTTATTACCAACCTACTTTTTTATTTGTTCCGAAATGTCAACCTACTATTTTTTGTACTTACTACATCTATGTACATCAAATTTTGTTCGATATCACCAATATAATCATAAAATGACTATATTACCCTTGTCTTTTGTTAAATTTATGATCTTTAGCCTGGAAAATAGTTCAGGGGCTATTGTGACAGTTTTATGAAGTTGTTTGTGCAGGTTTTGAATGTACATGAGTGTAGTAAGTAAAAAAAATACGTTGGTCATTTCGGCACAAATAAAAAAATATGTTGGTAATAAATGACTTTTACCTGACAAAAAAAAAATAGTTGTCTACATTTTGTTTTCGGGCTTTAGTATTTGACCAGATGAATTTTCGGTTGTAATCTTCCAAATATATCAAAAGCTACTATGAATTTTTTTCTCTTTTTTGGTTTTTTGGTAAATTCATTGCAATGACAGGTTCGGAGTGTTAAACGATGACTCTTAAAACAACATTTAAAGATTTATTTGTACTCTTGTAATATTTTGGAAAATATTAGGATAAACCATTACGACAATTAAGTTTGAGAGTTAGAATAAAAAAAAGTCAAAAGGTTTGAAGATTAAACTTTTCTTAATTAAATGATAAAAGATATTATCATTTACTTTTTTGGCATATATATAACAAGTTTTAATATCTGTGTCGTGTTAATTTTGCAAGTGTTGTTATTTTTTCGTATTTGCACATAGAAAGTCTTGTTTACCATTTTTTGGTAATTGTGAATGCATGTTTATCTTAATTTAAACAATTGTAACAATTATAATAAATGTTTCCCATATTAAACAATGAATGTTAATCCTCATGTTTGCCAATTACATTTTTGTGTTTTGATAATAATTTAGCCGGATTTAATATTAAAACCCGTATACACATGTGATAAACTTATAAAATGGAGTAATAATGAGTCCTTATTTAACATATATATTAAAAATAATATTTTTTTGGAGATATTCTTATTGAAACTCATAAAGAGTAAAAACATAAGTTGTTCATATACGTACAACATCATTGATTTATTTATATACACAATAATTCGTGATTTCATTTTAATATTAATAATCTTGTGCATATATATGTTGTATTTTTAAAACAACATATATGTTGTATTTTAAAAATATAAAGTGTAGGGGTATAAAGTTGGGTTAATTGCCTAAAAATGTATTATACTTGTCATTTTTTGTCATTGTATGTAGACAACTATTTTTTTTTGCCATTGTGTCGCTCAACTTTTGAATTCGTGCTATTGTGTGTATTCTGCGACTATTTCTGCATGTAAAATGACCATTTTACCCTTTAAAATTTGAAAAAAGTGAGGGTAAAATGGTCACAAAATACACACAATAGCACGAATTTAAAAGTTGAACGACACAATGGCAAAAAAAATTGTCTACATACAATGACAAAAAGTGGCAAGTATAGTACATTTTTAAGCAATTAACCCTATAAAGTTTAAAAAGTTATTTGTTTATTTTTTGATGTTATTAAAAAACATGAAAACTTATAAATTTACACTTAACTCCATATTACTCCGTATTTATTTAAAATTTCAACCACTAAAGTTTTATTAATGAACTCATCTTTTTTAAGATTTTGTTTTCACAAATTTTAACTCATCTTATAAAAGAAGTTACTTATTTTTAATGTTATTAAAAAATGATATCCAACCGTTCGAATGACCTCACCCTTTCTCTCACCTACTTTTACAGTTAAACAGACGACTGTTCACTGTTCAAGGTGTCAGACAAAAGCATGTGTGCTAACTCCCATTAAATGCAAAGTTTAGCACACATGCAATAACAAACCCTAAAACATTATATACATATACTATATTTCAGTTAAAACTATGTCGTTTTGACATAGTGCTACAGTAACCGGCCCATCGGGCTCTCACTTTGGGCCGGCCCATTTGACACTTTTTTTTGTGTTTTTCTTTTTCTTAAGTACGCAACTTTTAAAAAAAATTACTCGGCACAAAATAGGAAACAAAATTACAAAAGTACTTATTTATTCAGATCAAAAAATATCCGCGACATGAGACCAAACACATAAGCCCATATAAAAAAAGAAACTATTGCACAAAATAAAAAGAATAAAAATTTGCTCGGCACAAAATAAGAAAAAAATTACAAAAGTATTGATTTATTCAGATCAAAAAATACCCATGACATGACGCCCAACACATAAGCCCATATAAAAAAAACTATTAAACACGAGACGGAAAAAATAAAGCCGCACAAAATACAAAAAAAAAAATTTAACGCCCGCATCAACGCGCGGACAATCATGCTTAACACATATTTACCCAAATCTCATAAAATTATATTAAAAAAAACCTTAATAGCAAAAAAAAACAACCTTTAAACACATAACTTTTAAAAAAATTAGCACACGCAAACCACACTTATAAATCTTTAAAATCTTACCATACAAATTTATAAAAAACACCCATATCTATGATAAAAGAAACACCGCCCTGCAGCAACGTGCGGGCAACTATGCTTGTTCTTCACAAATCCTTAACTTCCAAATGGCAGTTACTAATTCTTCAAGAATAATTTATAACTTTACCAATCATATAAACCCATCAAACCAATTCACAATTCACTTTTTACAAACACATACAAAGCAATCAAAACAAACCAAAATCTCAATACCCTAAAATAACAAAAATGGCAGATTCATCCAAATAAGAAGAAACCTTTCCACAACAAGAACAAAACCCCCAATAACAACAGGATCAACCAATCCACATTCCTCTGGATCCTGCACCCCAAGTTGATTTCAACCTTGATGAAATCACCCTCAAAACCAACAATGAAGTTGCTCTCCTATACCTTGATCATCCAAACAAAAAGACATTCCTATGTGTCTCAGACTTTATCTCCAAGTGTTGTCTCAGGGAAGCATTCACAAGAACACCAACCCAATATAAAGAATACCTTTGTGAATTTTGGTACACTGCTAAAGTTCTTGAAGAATCAAACAAGGTATGGTTTTCCACTCCCACTGAAGGTATAAAAGGAGAAGTAGGTCTAACCTCATTTAGAACTTCTATAGGAGCAAACTATTTGGCTCATTCTAGAAACTATGTTGTACCCCCATCCATAGAAACTGTAAGAGAATGGTTTCCAACTATATGATATAGTGGCTAAATTGAAGCAAAAGGCACCCTCAAAAAGGGTTTCCTTCCTCCTAGGTGGAGATTGCTAATCAGTAAAATTATTCAGTGTCTAGGAGGTAAAACTGATGGGTATGATCAAATCACCACCAAAGATGCCATTATTCTATATTGTCTTACAAATGGGGTAAAATAGATCATGCTAGGTTGATTTGGGAGGATATAGTCTCTAAGCTGAAGAAATCAAAAAGGGAAAAGGTTATCCCATATCTTAGGTTTTTATCTTTATTGCTGAAACACAAAATGGAAGGATATGGTGAGGATGAAGTTACCCTGAACCTCACTCAAATCTTTAGTGTCCACAACTAGGCACTAAAGAAAAACCCCAACCTGAAGGACCTCCCTTCACTGCCCATATATGAGCCAATGGCATCTGAAGCTCCCAACACCTCTGCCTACAATAGGAAGAAGGTTCCCAAAGGCAAAAAGCATGGAGCTAAAATCGGACATAAGAAGAAATCAACTTCTTTATCAACAAAAAGCAATCCTATGTCTAAAATTGAGGCAACCAAAGGTGGGTATTCTTTAAAAGGCCTACTGGATCCAAAACTAGCCAATAAAAAAAACTCAGTCCAGTTCGGTCAAGGACCAAAACCCAAGCCAACCTCCAGCTTTTACCCCTGTAGTTGCTGGAGTGCATAAAGAGGACCAGCAAGCAACTGGTGGCCCAACATCTCTAGGGGTCACTAGTGAAGAAGGAGCCAACCCTCAGCTCAATAGTAGTATGTCAGCATCTATTCATACTGAACCTATTTATTAAGCTTCTACCATTATTCACTCTGAGTCTGCATCAGGACATGATGTTTCAGTAGATTTCACAGCTGAAGTTGATCTTGGCAAATCTGCTCCGAATGACTCCATATCTAAATAACAAGGTATGGATAAAGGAACCCAAAACTATTTACTTGATCATATGTTTGCAAGGACTAACCCAAGTGTTCTTGTAGATAAAACCAAATCTGTTGGAGATGGGTTGAAATATGCCCACACTGAAACAAGTACCAGTTTAGAGCCTAGCACAACTAACAAAGAGAGCAAAGCTAATACTGAAGTTAGCTTTGGAGATGATGAGTTCAACACTTTTCCCAATCTCTCCAGCTCAGATGATGCAAAGAAAGAAATAAAGCTGGAGGATCTCTCCAAACTGGTTTAAAATGTGGGGGCTGATTTCATGGACCTAGACTCACCAGAAGATGATGAACCCATCATTGTTCAAGATGAAAGTGATGAAGAGGTTCATGCTGAGAAGGTTCAGACTGAAGAACCTAAAGAAACTGAAGATGCTTCAGCTTCTCATCCTCCATCTCCAAAGACTGTCAAAATACAAGAACTGAGCACTCAGTTACTTGTCCTTCAAACCTTGAACTCCAAACTGGTAATGGAAAAGGAAGCTCCAGAAGATGAAGCTGCATGGTTCAAAGCTCAACCTTTATATCCTAATGTGGAACAGCTCACTCAGCTTCTGGTAAACTCCATTAAACCTGAACTATCCAAGCTTTTATCTTCTCATGACTTTAGCAGCTCATTACCAACTAAGCTGAAAGAGCTCCCCTTCAAGTTCAATGACTTAACTGGAGAAATCATATAGTTGAAGAAGCATGTTCATGAACTGGAGATTAAGCTGCCAGGTGATTTGAAATTAATTCCTAACAAGCTGGAGACTTTTACTTCAATTGTCTCAAGTCTTACCACTTAAGTTGCTGAATTAAAGACACTTCAGTGGGAACTTCCAGCATAATTTATTTCTGTACCAAACCAAGTATCATATGTTCAAGCTAAAATCGAAACCTTGGATGCTCTTCCAAGTTTGCTAAACAAAATCACTGAAGCTTTTACCAAGTTTGCTCAGGTTATTGGGTCTGCTTCATAGAAAACTGAAGATCATGGTGTTCCTTCATCAGGCCAAGCTGGCACTCACCCTGTGAGGGGGAGAAGAACACACAACATGCCATAATCTCTCAGTTGTTCCAAAGAAAAGCTACAAAAGATGCTGAAAAGGCTAACCTGAACAAACCAATACCAACAATAACAACACCTACAACATCAATCATTCCACCAATCATCACAACCACAACAACTCAACTGCAATCTCCTTTTCACCCAAGTCCACCAAAGATCTCCTCTCAACCTGAGGGGGAGCTAATCAAGAAAGAAAAGGGAAAGGAAGCTAAGTCTTCCAAGGATATTAAAGAAGAGAAAATTGAAAGTGATTCTAATGATGATACAATCAATTTGACTGGTTCTATTGTTGAGACCTCCAAGAAGAAGAAACTGAATAAATTTGATTTTATTACTGAACAAGGTGATCATGTTTATTTTATAGAAGAACAAATCAAAGAACAGAAGAGGATTGAGGAATCTGTCAAAGCTGATGTGGCCAAACATGATGTGGAAATAAGAAAAGAAGAATTAATTGATCTTCTTAGATTTGATATAGTGACTGATGTGTTGTCGTGTAGGTTGTATTTATTGATTATCAAGTTTTAAATTTATATTTATCCGAATTATCCTAAAACAACACTTTAACGGGCAGTGTACCCGGTCAAGATGTAGCTTCGTTGGTAAGTAGGGTATCAAACACAAAGAGCGAGAAAGTTTACCTTATATTCTATCAGTATTTTATTCTAATTAATTATTCTAGTTAATTCTATGTTATTTCTAATTATTGTTAAACCTATGTTAAACCTAGCTCTAATGATAAAGGGGGGGTTCAGCCTGAGAGACTGACACAGGTGTGTGGCGACTTAAATCAATTCAATACACAATAATCACGCAAGAAGATAATCAAAAGATAAAAGAGAGGTCAAGCCAAATAATAGAAAACTGTATTAGCCATATTAAATCCGATTAAACGTTAGTTTGTTTGTTTAGTGCAATGAGTGCTTATCTCGAGGTGGCATATCATTCTTAAGACTTAGGCGGTACTTCTTCCTAAGACTTAGACACGTTGAATCATGTCATAATAATCGCATCCGCATAAAGCATCCTTTTAGTTTAATTATAATCTATCTTAGGGATTAAAGCAATGGTGATCTTGTTAAACCCTAGTCCATCGGAACTTTACCCACTTACTGCTTGACGGCATTTTATATACTGGTAGTTTACTGTCCAAGTCTTCACCAATTGATTAAGAACGTACTCGTTGATCAAAGGGTCACCTGCCGAGCCAACTAAGCTCACTAATCTAAAGGCAAAGATAGGACATTATTTGTGATCCTATTGGTCCAGATATATAAAACGCGATATGGAGAGCCATCCCAGTATCTAGATCACTTGGTCAGTCTCACTAGACCCAGTTGAATGATGGGTCGCATATCAAGCACATAAACAAGTATGAAATGATAAACATAATTAAACAATCAGCGATAAATTAAGCAATCGAGATTAAACAAACCAAACATTGAATCTTCATTAAACTGGCTAATACCCAAGGGTATTAGCCTATAACCATTGTAATAATACAAGTATAATCAAACAACCAAGGTAAACTAATCGAGTTAACGAATGATACCAAAAATCGAATGATTACAAGAGTATAGGAATTACACGGTGTCTTCTATGGAATTAGTATCGATGCTTGACCTTGGCTGCTCTTCGTCTCTTTAGAAAATTAACTTTTATTTTTATGGTATAGAGAATATGATTTTGCACACTAAAAACTCGTTTTTGAGTTTTTTATTTATAGCCTCTGGAAATGAGCTGATACGCCGTATTGAGTGAGGTCAATACGGTGTATTGGGGTGAATTCCTAGCAGTGCGCGCTATGTACACAATCAATCAGTAATAACTGTCGTCAATCACATTTACTGCAGGATCTTTGATTGTTGACCAGCTGGATACGGCGTATGTATTCAGCAGGATACGCCGTAGTGGGCATTGAACGTACGCGTTTTCTTGTGAAGTTCAGGCGCTGATACGCCGTATCTTCTTTGCTGGATACGACGTATGTAGTTAGAAATAAGTAATCTTTAAATATCATCATTTAAGCTTCAAAATATGCGCATTTTAGCTTGTCTTCACAATGTACTCTATAATTACTGTAATTAACAACTTTAAGCAATTAAGTAACAATTCTTGCAATAATTATATAAAAGTGGGTAATTTTCTTGGGATAAATGATGCTATAAAAGTAACGTTATTTGATGTCATCAAATTTCCCTCCACTTGAATCCTACTTGTCCTCAAGTAGACTCTAGAAATTTATTGAAAATGTATCCCAACCGGAGTTAAGGATTTTTCCTTTAAGCATTCTTTCATTTAATCACCTGTACAAAACCAAGCACCTCACAAAATATGGGAAATGAAAACACTCAGATCACTCAACAAATCTAGGTGGTAACATTTAATAGGTACGCTCAATTGCTCGGTCGTGATTAGTTTTCTATCATATGCTTGGCAAGGATACACATCTCCACCACCAGAGCTAAGAAGTGACAAGTTCAAAAAGGTAAATTAGGTTAATAGGCTTAAGGGGTTAGATTACTCTTTTCAATCTCTATTCGATACAAATATTCCAGAAAAAGTGACAAAGACCATACATACACATCCGTAACGACAGAATAGATACATATGACTGCATTCAAACCTTAACTCGAATAAGCTAAAGAATAGGGTTAGTAGTCTTTTCTAAAGGTCGTAAACCAGCAGGGGTGCAAAACATATATACATGGCCGTAACGACATAATAGACATATAAGATTGCAAAATCCCCCCACTTGAGTAAAACCAAGGGTTAGGACAAAGAGTAATATAGGGTATGGATCTTCTAACTTTCACCAAAAGTAATAAACCAACAAGATGGCTTAATCACACATACATGGCCGCAACGACAGAATAGACATGCATGATTCGATCTCATCCTCATTCGAGTAAAACCTAAGGTTAATTGTTAGGAAAGGGAAATAAATTGTTGTTAAATAAAATTCACAAAACAAATAGATTAAGCCTGAACAAATAAGGTATATAGTTGCTAGTAACTTTCCCGACCGTTCTATGATAAAGACTCAGAAATATATACACAAACGTCTCGATCATAGAATGACAAAGACAACCTAAGTTGGCGTTCCCATAACGGTCAACTTCCCAATCATCCATACTTATACATACTTTTACAAGACAAGTGCTGATATCGACCACTTTATATAAAACTATACATCGTTGATCTTTACCACATATCAACGAATAACCAATCCTCCAAGTAATTTATCAGTTTAAGCTCAATGAACCGACTATCTTTATTCATTTCATCTCTTTTTTGTTGTGGTTTTCTATTTTTCCATATTTTTTTCATAACATAACACTACGAATCTCGGTGCAATTTCACCATCTTTACCATCATAATTCATCCGGATAAATTTCCTTTAAACACTTCATCTTCGAACATGAAACATAATTGCGAAAGTAGCAAAATACACGAGCTACATACTTCTACATTCCCATTGCATTGTGCAATTTCCCGACCTAATCAGAGATAGAAAATTTCCCATTGCATTGTGCAATTTCCCGACTAGCAACTTTGATTAATATGCTTAATCTACAGGGTAGGCTAAGGTGTAAAGGTGTAACGAAATAAACATGAATGGCTCAACAGGTTTTTCTAGGGTATTTTACTCTTATAGTGAGAGTAAGTAAATAGTTATACGGGGGTTAACTAACTAGTGTAGTTAGTTAATATCACAACATATAGGCTTTTTGGGGTGTTCCTAGAAATTTACTTGTTAAACGGGTTACTCCATCTAAGTCCATAGTACTCATCATTGTGGTCTCGAGTGATATACCAAGCCAAGTTCTAAAGTCCACTACATCACCGGCACACTTATAATTTTGTGGAATTTTTGGTAAAAGTTTGGAAACAGAATAGGCTTAATTATCACAATTTGACATTAAGGGTTATTTGTGTGCGAGGTCATGTAACTAGCAATTTTTACAAAAGTATGCTATTTTTTTAATTTGGCATATTTTTAAGCATATAGCATATTATTTGTAAAAAGAAGGACAAGTAGGCGTTCTAATTCTCCATCCCCCCACTTAAATTATACAACGTCCTTGTTGTATAGATAAAACAATTAAAGAAAATGGGAAATAGAATTAGAACGAGGAACTCCCCTGATATTTTGCTCGGGACGATTCTCCAATTTGAGTTCTTGAGCAAAAGTGTGTTGAAGAGGCGTCATAATGCCCATATGAGTTCAACACGCGTCTTTTTCCAGAGTATACCGTCACTAATTCGTCGATTTCTTTGCAGCAAGATCCTGCATAAAAGTTATAGAAGACAAAACATGCAATTATATCTCGGTTTTTACAATGGTTACAATGCGGAAAAATAAACATACATACTGTACATGGAGTCAATACGCCGTATCCCAAACTCAAGGATACGCCGTATTGCAGCCTGTATAAACAAAACAGTCTAAATACGGGTCAGATTGCCAGATACGCCGTATCATATACTGAATACGCCGTATGGACAATCTGACAATAATGTTTAAAGTGCAATAATTTAAATACAGAAATTAAAGGACTGATAACGTCCAGACATGTCCATATGGTGTATCCATAGAGGTTCAATACGCCGTATGGGTTGTCTAGGAAGACAGACTCAACAAACAATTAAAATTTACAAATGACCGGGTTGTCTCCCGGTAAGCACTTTTCTTTCAGCTAGTCTTTAAGTTAGACTTTTTTCTTCTTAGCTTCATTCATCATTTGCCTTTGTCACGAGCCATCCCTCATACATAATGTGAAAAGGTTCTCGATAAGCTTGAAATGCATCAATGTTGGTTCTTGAATGGTCGAAGTACTCGTGTTCTTTTATGGCAACATACTCATCATCAGCATCAAATGAGTATTTTATCATCTCGAATCTTCTAACTCGGCAGACTTATGGATCATGAGTAGGCTTAGAAGACAATGTGTGCTTGTTTCCTTCATGTTCTTTCTTATGTCCCTGACTGTCTTGAGTATCACCGGCGTTTTTTGCTCCATAATTCCTACTAAATATACGGTTAATATCAAGATAAGGGTCATAAGTGTTTTTAAGTTTGGCGTTTGCGTATGGCCCTCGGCCGTGATTTTCCCAACGAGTGAATGGGGCGTATTCATGAGTATTTACTTTCCACCAATATTTCTCTAGTTTTACTACTACATCATGATCGAGTTCGTGGAATTATCAAAACTATTTTTCAACCATACGCATAATTTCATTACTCCAGGAGTTGCATCCCCCCATGATTCTTCAAATCTGGCCTTATGTATCAAGGCTTCTTCTTTCAGCACTCCATCAACCAATTCGTTATACCATTTATGATCCTAGAAATAAGTCATGCATCCGACTCGAACCATCCCGGGTAGTTCTTCACCATTGCAGAATCCGTCAATATCTGCACTACATGTGGGCCATTTAAACTTCCCATCTTTGAAACGATATGGTTCGCATAAATGATCACACAGTTGATATGACATCCCGTTATCCGACCATGGCTCCTCAAGATCACTCGTCATATTATTATTCAACTCGTATTCATGCTCCTCGTAGGTCCTTATTTCTTCGATATCGAAAGTAAATAGATATGTGTCAATCTTAAGGAGATAGTTGAATTCATTAAATGCTTTGCATAAGGGTGTCTCGAAGTCAAATAAGTTGCCTTCGATCTTAAAGATTTCAGCAACATCATCGGGGTTATCATCTTCATCAGCTTCCATCTCTTCATTGTTATAAGAAAGTTGGTAGAACCTTTGAACGAACTTTTCTACCAAATCTTCCTAAGTAGTAACTGAGCCAATATAATCTTTTTTAACCATTCACTTGCGGCCCCTGTGAGTGAGATAGGGAAGACGCTAAGCCTAAATTGATCATGACTTATGCCTTTTATTTTGAGTAGCCTAACTACTTCGAGAAAATTTTCAATGTGTTCAACCGCGTTTTCTCCAATTGTCCCATTAAAAGCGTTATCACGTATTTTTACCAGAAATGTCCTTTGTATTTCAAGGAAACTCTTCTCAGCCATTCTTCCATCGTTATCATCTGAGAGGAAGTTCTTTCAGGTAACGAAAATGTAATCATTTAGATTTGGTTCTGCCATTTTGATTCCTTTCTTAGCTTTCGTCAAACGGTTTCCTAAGAATAAGCACAATGATCAGTAGGATGTGCCCTCAGGGGAGAGAACACAGAAAAATAGGAAACCAAATATGAAAAATTACATTTGTTACTGTATCAGGTGATCGATACGCCATATTCAATTGATTTGAATACACCGTATCAATCTGTTGAATGTTAGTACGTCGTATTGATTTTGCAGAATACGCCGTATTGTTTGGAAGAACAGGATACCTTGTTTAGACTGCAGAAATCAATACGCTGTATTTGGGTAGAAAGTTTGATACGTCATATCGAACTGGTGGATACGCCGTATCAGGTGTTCGACCAGAATATAGTACTTTGAAAAACAATTAAATAATGCAGAAATTAAAACACACAATTAGTCAAATACAAACAAAATTAAATTATGCTAATTAAATTATTCTAAGTTACGCTAATTAAGGGTTAAAAATACTAACAAAATAAAGATTAAACAATTTTCACTCCCCGAAAACGACGCCAAAAACTTGATGTGTTGTCGTGTAGGTTGTATTTATTGATTATCAAGTTTTAAATTTATATTTAGCCGACTTATCCTAAAATAACACTTTAACAGGCAGCGTACCCGGTCAAGATATAGTTTCTTTGGTAAGTAGGGTGTCGAACACTAAGAGCGAGAAAGTTAACCTTATATTCTTTCAGTATTTTATTCTAATTAATTAGTCTAGTTAATTCTATGTTATTTCTAATTATTGTTAAACCTAGGCTAAACCTAGTTCTAATGATAAAGGGGGGGGTTTCAGCCTGAGAGATTGGCACAGGTTTGTGGTGACTTAAATTAATTCAATACACAATAATCACGCAAGAAGATAATCAGAAGATAAAAGAGCGGTCAAGCCAAATGATAAAAAACTGTATTAGCCATATTAAATCCGATTAAACGTTGGTTTGTTTGTTTAGTGCAATGAGTGCTTATCTTGAGGCGGCATATCATTTTTAAGACTTAGGCAATACTTCTTCCTAAGACCTAGACACGTTGAATCCTGTCACAATTAACGCATCCGCATAAAGCATCCTTTTAGTTTAATTATAATCTATCTTAGGGATTAAAGCAATGGTGATCTTGTTAAACCCTAGCCCATCGGGACTTTACCCACTTACTGCTTGACGGCATTTTATATACTGGTAATCCACTGTCTAAGTCTTCACAATCACTCAGTAATAACTGTCGTCAATCACATTTACTGCAGGATCTTTGATTGTTGACGAGGTCAATACGGCATATTGGGGTGGCAAAGAAAGGGACATTATTTTGTGGTCCTATTGGTCCAAATATATAAAACGCGATATGGAGAGCCATCCCAGTATCTAGATCACTTGGTCAGTCTCACTAGACCCAGTTGAATGATGGGTCGCATATTCAAGCACATAAACAAGTATGAAATGATAAACATAATTAAACAATCAATGATAAATTAAGCAATCAAGATTAAACAAACCAAACATTGAATCTCTATTAAAATGGCTAATAACCAAGGTTATTAACCCATAACCATTGTAATAATACAAGTATAATCAAACAACCAAGGTAAACTAACCGAGTTAATGAATGATACCAAAACTCAAATGATTACAAGAGTATAGGAATTATACGGTGTCTTCTATGAAATTAGTATCGATGCTTGACCTTGGCTTCTCTTTGTCTCTTCAGAAAATTGACTTTTATGTTTATGGTATAGAGAATATGATTTTGCACACTAAAAACTCGTTTTTGAGTCTTCTATTTATAGGATCTGGAAAAGAGCTAATACGCTGTATTGAGTGAGGTCAATACGGCATATTGGGGTGAATTCCTTAGAGTGCGCGCTACGTTCATAATCACTCAGTAATAACTATCGTCAATCACATTTACTGTAGGATCTTTAATTGTTGACCAGCTGGATATGGCGTATGTATTCAGCAGGATACGTCGTGTTAGGCATTGAACGTACGCGTTTTCTTGTGAAGTCCAGGAGCTGATACACCGTATCTTCTTTGCTGGATACGGCGTATGTAATCAGAAATAAGTAATCTTCAAATATCATCATTTAAGCTCTAAAATATGCGCCTTTTAGCTTGTCTTCACAATGTACTCCATAATTACTGCAATTAACAACTTTAAGCAATTAAGGAACAATTCTTGCAATAATTATATAAAAGTGGGTAATTTTCTTGGGATAAATGATGCTATAAAAGTAACGTTATTTGATATCATCAGTGACAATCTTTTACAAAGCCAAGTTACATGATGTGTGCTAAAACACACATCATTTGTACCACAGAAAACACTAATAAACGGACTAAAAATGCTAAAATATGGATAATTATCTTGCAAATATGTTTGTTTGGTATTTTTATGTCTTGTAGGTAAAAATGATTGAAAACAGAGCAAAAACAGGTATTTATGAGTTCATTTCGATCGAGAGTGCTTAATAATCAAGATCAAGACAAAGTCCCCGAGCATGCCATTGGAAAGAGGGCGAGAAAACGAGTCTAACGGTGCCCTTGGATCTTATTGGGCCAGCCCGTAACCCATTTAAATGGGTCAGGCCCCACCCATGGTTAACTTAGCCCATTACTAAAGCCATAAGCCCAACAAAAGCCCAAAGCTAATTTGAAAAAATCTGGATGTTTGAAGGAAGTGACATCATGGTCACGTGAGGGGAAATTAATTCCCAAGTGATCACATGTTATTCCACTCAAATGAAATTGACGAATAATAGAGCGACACGTGGCATGTAATTTACTATAACTCTCAAATTCATTTTTCAATTGCAATGAAATGTGATCTAACAGACGTGAGTAATTGCGTACGAATGAGGCAGTAAGGATGGACAGTGTCATGCACTCACCAACTGGATCTTCTGATTTTCACACTTGATCCGAGGTCACACGCTCAGGGGCTTATGATTGGTTCATTATTTCGGCAATGATTGGGCCAATTTTACACAAACACCCCTTCTTTGGCTATAAATACAGCTCGACCCACCCACATTTTGTTTTGGTTAGATTTTAGGAGTAGATTTAGGATTAGATTAATTTTTAGCTTATTCCTAATTTTTAGCTTATTGTAGTTTAGTAGTAGCTTATCATAGCTTAATGTACTGCTGATTCTCAGCTTATTTCGGATGATGTAATTCATAAACCAAATTCCTCAGTCACTCAGCTTCTTACTAGCTGCAGCCAAAGCTACAAATTCAGACTCCATGGTTGAGCTTGTAATACAAGTCTGTTTCTTTGAAGCCCAAGAAATAGCACATCCTCCAAGAAGGAATACCCAACCACTTGTAGACGAGTGATCTTCCATATTATTAATCCAACTGGCATCGGAATAACCTTCTATAACAGAAGGATAACCACTATAAGTCAAACCATAATCCATGGTTCCTTTCAAATACTAAAATACTCGACCTAGAGCTTGCCAATGTAGAGCACTAGGATTGCTAGTGTACCTACTAAGCTTTCCTACAGCAAAAGCTATATCTGGTCTAGTGCTAATCATGGCATACATAAGACATCCAATAGCTCTAGAGTATTCTAGCTGAGACACTAGAGTTCCTTTATTAGGTCGAAACTTCACAGTAGGATCTACAGGAGTATAAACAGGAGAACAATTAGCAAAGTTAAACTTTGTCAGTATCTTCTCAATATAATGAGATTGAGAAATAGAGATACCATTGTTTCCTCGTTTGATTCTAATACCAAGAATCACCTCAGCCTCCCCCAGATCTTTCATATCAAAATTAGATGACAAGAATTCCTTTGTCTTATTAACTTGATCTTGGTCAGTACCAAAGATCAACATGTCATCCACATATAAGCAAATTATTACTCCTTTACCAGAAGCATCAAATTTACTATACACACACTTGTCAGCTTGGTTTAATGAAAAACCATTAGACAACACCACATCATCAAATTTTTGATGCCATTGTTTCGGTGCTTGTTTTAGACCATACAATGATTTCTTTAATTTACATACCTTGCTTTCATGTCCAGGCATCACAAACCCTTCAGGTTGTTTCATGTAAATTTCCTCATCCAAATCACCATTTAAGAATGCAGTTTTCACATCCATTTGGTGAATAACATAACTAATCTGTACCAATTAATAGGATAGTATGAGAAAATAATGTAAGACAAAAGATAAAAGTAAGAACAATCAAACCACAACGTTAGGATTTATAGTGGTTCGGCAACAAAGCACCTCTTCGCCCTACTCCACTCCTCGAGCACCTAACTCAAGAGTTTTCTTCACTATGTCAACAAGCTCCCTTATGGCGGAGAAAACCTTACACAACTTTCGCTTATCTTGATTTCCAACACTAAGCTAGATGTCGAGTTCTAATCTTAGCTAGAACCAATCTACCACAACTTTACAACTTCACTACACAACTTTGCTTCACGACTTGATCACTACTACACAACTTCTTCACACCTTAGTTTTCTTCACACCACTACTGCACCAAGCCACTACTATAATCACACCTAACTAACACTCTTAGGAACGATCACCAAGATCCAACTATACTTACAACAATCACCAAGATCTAACAACTACACAACTTTACAAGATTTACAAATGATTTACAAGTTATGATATGGATGGAATAAGATTGCAACAACACACAAAGGTGTAATACTTCTTCACTTGATGGTAGGAAGTATTTTTCTCTTACACTTGAGGATTTGAGCTTAGATCACTTGGAAACAAAGCTTTATGATTAAATGATCAAAGGATTTTAATGAGATGTGTGTGCTGTTTTTTATCAGAAAGAATGAGTGCAAAAGGTGAGAAAATAATGGGGAATAGTCTAGTATTTATAGGACATTCTGGAGGAGCGTCTACCTATGGGCGGTCCCCTTAAATAGGTGGGCGGTCACCTTAAAGATAAGGGGGCCGCCCGTGTATTCAAGGGGGCCACCCTAGACTAGGCGCTCCCCAGTTTGTCCTTTTATGTATGGGGGATTTTCTGGAACTTTCTTGCCGTTTTAGATCCGAAAATTTGAATTTCAAAATATTTATTTTTAATAAAACATTTCTTTTAATTGTAGAAAATTTTTTGTAATGTTTATAAAAATGCTTACAACATTTTATAAAAGTGTGAGGTTGAATAAAAAATTCCTTTGATCATAAAATGCGTTAAGCATTTATTTATTCATACCTTTAAGTGATATAATTTTTAAAATGAAAATTTACTACTAATTGCTTGTTTACGTTTAATTTTACATTGAACGTTTTTATATTTTGTGATTATCAAAACGTAAAGATGTGAAAAATATTAATAATGTTTTTAGGCATTATTTCTATCAACAGAGGTTTTGGCAAACAATGCAAGAGGCATTAGGAACTAAGTTAGATATGAGTACGGCTTACCATCCTCAAACCAATGGTCAAAGTGAGCGTATTATCCAGACTTTCGAAGACATGCTCAGAGCATGCGTCCTAGACTTCGGGGGAAGTTGGGATGTTCATCTTCTATTAGTTGAGTTTTCGTATAACAATAGTTATCACTCTAGTGTGAGGTATGCACTGTTTGAAGCCTTGTATGGTAGGAAGTGTCGCTCACCGATTATATGGGCAGAAGTTGGAGAAGGGCATTTGATAGGGCATGAGTTATTGCAAGAAACCACTAAGAAGATCTTGCAAATTAAGGATAGACTTAAGGCTGCACGTGATAGTCAGAAAAGCTTTGCCGATTAAAGGATAAAACCCTTAGAATTCAGTGTAGGTGAGCATGTCTTGCTCAAAGTGTCGCCTTGAAAAAGTATGGTACGCTTTGGGAAGAAGAGGAAATTAGCACCTAGGTTTGTTGGACCATTCGAGATCACTGAGAGGATCGGTCCAGTGGCCTATAGGCTTAGATTACCCCCTAAATCACGCATTTATGCCCAAAATAGGTACTTAATCATTCCTTTTCAGGTATTTAGCATTTGGAAGGCATTTGGAAGAAATACATGTGACTTGGGCTCATTTAGAGAAGAAACGGACAAGACTACGGACCTACACCAAAATCTCTTAAAGATTATACTAACAGCGCGTGAAGACTGCTTCGCAAGCTTAAAGTGACGCCGTCATGATTTACGAAGCGACGACGTCAGTACATTGGTGACGCTATTAGAACATGGACGACCTAAAGGAACTCTAGAAGATTTGGTGTCATGAGATTAAGAATACCATTTTACCCGCGCGTGAAGTACCAGATATTGTTTTGATCATAACTCCTTAATACGAACTCGGATTTCGATGATTCAACATCCTACGCGTTCAGAGGGAGAAAATCTACAACTACGAGAAAAATGTCGCGGTGATGGCATCACATGTTATTGGTGACATCGTCGTGAAGATCTGTTAGGGTTTTTCCTATAAATACAACCCCATAACTTCATTTTTATAAAGCCCCCAACCCTAAGTCTGATTTTAGGGTTTGGGTAGGTGTTTTTACATCAACATAGAAGACTTAACTCAATCCATAAACATCTTGTAATGGTTTGATTATTATATATATCTTAATTCATGTCTTTAATTCCTTTTGTTGATTATGATTTCTCCTACTTGAGTATGCTTGGCTAATTCATCTAGTATTTATTTGGGAATGTATAAACCTTGTCATTAATTAGTTAGATCTTGTGGTTTGTGATAGATTTAATAAGTCTAATTGACTATAGTTTATAATTCTTGTTTATGATTGCGTCTTGTTGATGGATGTGTGCGTTGGGCTCTAGAAAACCATATTTTTTCTATATCGTTGTTGATATGTTTAGGGAAACGTGAGGATACCATGGGTAACAGTCTTCATACTACCTTACCGCTTATATGGTTAATCCCTCTTAAGATATTTCAATTGCATGTAATATACTCATAGGGGCCTTGTAATAGTCTTCATACTACCTTACTTGTGTGTTGCCCTAACGGAATATTACATAGACGGCGGGTTCGTGTAATCCGTTCATGAATTAGGAAATACTTACACATTACATCTCAAGTGTAACAAAGCAATAGGTAGAATTGGATAGCTAGCAAGGAGTAGTGCATCTCAGGTGAATACCCTTCATTGTATAATTATTATTTAGTTTATTAGTAATTAATTAGCTTAAAACCAAAACCTCTTTAAAACTAGAATTTACTTGCTTTCATCAAATATAAAAACATAAAAAATAATCTTCTTTCAAACCTTAGACCTAAGTGAACATTTGATCTGGCCTTCATAATGTTATTCCTCTAGAGAATGATAACAAACCCCGAGCCTTGCCTATACTACACTACAACGGTTAGGTACACTGCCTAGGGAGTTGTAAAACTTCTTTTAGAAGTCCCTTACGACAACCGCAACAAGTTTTTGGCGCCACTGTCGAGGAATAACGTAGGTTTCAGATTCTATCTAGCTTAGGTCTACTCACCAGATTCCTATCAAGTGAGATTTAATTTCTTGTCAAGTAGCTTTCTTTTAGTCTATCTCTTCTTTATGTAGTTGTTTGTAAATATGTCATTCATCATCATGGCGGATGAAATCACACTTGAGTCGTTAACAGAAGAACAATTTGAGTGCTTCATAGAATATTACCATGAAAATTATCCGAAAGATTTTAAAAGCGACTTAGAGAATCTTGAGAAAATATATAAAATGATGAATGGTGGAGTAGAATATCCTCGCACACAAAATGCCTCACTTAGTGAAATTAAAGAACCATATGAGCCTTCACCTAGGATGTATTCGTATGAACAACCTTCGTGTTTAGGATCAACTTTTGTTGGTGAGACCCTTAGGAAAAGTGACCAATTACATCAAACTTTTAAGAAGAGCTCCATAGCAATGACCCGTAAGTTAGATGACATGATAGAATTGCCTAAATCACAACCTAAGAGAACATATAACGAGGATTTAGAATGTGAGATAGTTATGGTTAAGATGCCTAAGTGCATGGTATGGTTAGATAATGAGCCCTTAGGTGATCTAGATATGATAGAGGATAAGGTGGATAATCCAAGCCCACAAAGTACCCTACAATTCCTCTCATCACTTAAGGTACACACATCGCCCGTGACTCACCCGGAAGAAGTAGAATAGACTATAGGAATCCCAATGGAGGTAGAACCTTTAGACCACATGAAACTAGAGGACTTAGGCTTGAATACTTGTAGTCATGACCTTTTTCCTAGTTCTAGAGAGTTTCTCAGTGTTGATGAACCAGAGCCTCAACCTTTACCTAATCTTTCATTCTTAGATGTAAATCTAGGAGACAAAAGAGGAACCGACCCACCCATCAACCCATATAGTTCGGGTAGTTTTAGGATGAAGGTAGTAGAACCCTTGACCATTCACACACCACCTTCACCCGACGTGGCATACCTTCATCGAAATGGTGTGTATCACTACAATCACCCTCACTTAACCTCAAGTGTACGGGAGACCCACCTTTTGCGTGTCAAATAAGCGTAGAGTCAGGCTTGTGACTCGAACAAAAACAAGCGCTTATTGGGAGGCAACCCAATCTTTTATTTCTTGCATATTAGGTGTGTCTTGTGTGTTTTATGTGTCTTGTGTGTCTTGCGTGTCTTGCGTGTTTGTTTTGAGTCATATGATTGTATTGCCAAATCTCAGGTTTTATGTAGTATTTGGTACAGGAAATAACTTAGAAGATTGCGTACATGAAATTTTTCATCAAAAAAGTGAATTTTCACAGAGTGTGGACACGACGTCATAGATTGTACGGGAAGCCGTCAGCTCGACCTCTGTGATGACATCGGGATATTCCTAACGACGTCATGAGGCCAGCTACTAGAAAATTTGAAATTTTTAAGTATCTTTGAAAATATAACTTGTGTAACATCTAAAAATGTAATTCTTTTGTAAATCTGCAAAAAACCTATGATTATGACATTACTCTCATCCTATCTTTATTGCTTTCATAGAGTCTAATCTTAGTTAATGAGGTTGTATTTATCATTCACCTGTGGATTTTACGCTTGGTGTAGTTGTCTTTGTCTTTGATTACATGTTATATTTGATGAGAAGAATCTTGGAAGTTCTTAGGAAGTTTCATTGGATGATTCTTGGAGGACGATTTAACCAGTTATCGCATGTTTCTTCTCCATTATTAAGCAAACCAGGGGAGTACTAGTTTCTTTTAATTGTTTTCTTTTCCCTTTATTCATTTTTACGGGTACTTATATCTCACATTAGGGATAATGTTCAACTTAAGTGTAGGGGGAAAATAAGCCTTAGAAACTATTCTTTCATTTGTCATTTGCTTTGTCTTTAAAATGATGGGTAATATATCGAAACATAGCATAAAAAGGTAATTTAAAAGGTAATTTTGACCAAAATTTAATTTTTTTTAAGACACATACCGATAAAAACCGAATATTAATAGCGTCTCATGGATAGGAATGTATATGACTAGCACAAAAACCCTCAGAATTCCACCCCAAAAATGTGAGTTTCGCCCTTAGATATTATACCTTTAGCTCACTAGTACAAAAACTGGATTTCGTCACACATGTTGTTTTTTGAACGGCCACACAATCAGATATTTATGTGACTGAATGTACATGAAAAAAATAAACAGCCACACTTGAACTCATTTTGTGTGACCATTTCGGAATTTCATTGTCACACATTTGAATATTTATGTGACTAGAGGTAACTAGTAATTTTTTGTTGATTATTTAGTCACTTATAATTTAGGACATGTGACAGATACAAATAAGTTTGAAACATTAGTCACACTATATATATACATATGTGACAAATATATGTCACACAATTGAACAGTGTGACCAAAATCCATATATGGTCACATGAAGTAATTGTGTATGTGGCTAAATCATATAGTCAAGTTTGTCACACATTATTTAAAAGTGACTGTTATTTTTTGCTGAATATTTAGCCGCATGAATTTAAAATGTGTGACAACTGAAAAGTAAGTTTGAAGCATTAGTCACGATATACATTTAAAAGTGACAAATATATGTCACACACTTGAATAGTATGACCAAATGTCATATATGGTCACACTAAACCATAGACATACATGATTAAGTGTAACCAAAATTCGATACATATGGTCACGTAAGTTAATATGTGTGTCTAAAGTTTAGTGTGTGTTTGCTTGCCAAAACCTAATGTGTATAGTCACATTTAATTGTAGCATGATCATGTGACTATAGACTTTACAATAGTCACACCATATCACAAATGTGTATCTAAATTATGTTTATGGCCACATTATAAGGGTATTATATGTGACCAATACATTCAAAATAGTCACATTGTGAAATATTCATGTGACTATTATTTATAGCAAAATGTGAACTCAGTTATCATTAACCTTGATATTAGTCACATTGAGTGTTTGTGTGACTAAATTCAAGATGTTATATATAGTCACATGAAGTATTTATTTAGGTGTCTAAATCATAGAGTCATATTTTGTCACACATTATTTAAGTGTAGTCACAATTCGATACATATGTGTTGATCCCCTTTTATATAGATCCTTGATAAGCTTGTTAAAGCTTTAGTTATCTTAGATAAGCAGTACTAACTATATAAGACTAACAGTACAAATTATATACTGGCAGTACTAACAATGTACTGGCAGTACTAACTATAACTAACAGTACTAACTATTACAACTAGCAGTACTAATGACTTGGTTTATTTTCTTCAATCTTCAGTAACAGCACAAATCTTCAAATAGCAGTACTAAGTCCTTTCAGCAGTACTAAGTTGTAGATGTCCATAATTCCCAACAATATGGTCACACATTTCTGATAAGGGGTGTTTGGTCACACATGATTTAAGGGTGACATGATAAGGGGTGTCCTGCTTATTATGCATTTGCTTATTCTAGTGCTTATTTTCCTGATTTTATTGCTAATTTGTCTTTTTATAGCTTAGTTATTAATCTGTTTGTGTTTATTAGAGCTTATGCAAATCTGTTTTAAGTTTAAAATGAAATTGCAAAATTTAAAGGGGTGTTTGGCACAAGTAGCACTAACACATGTTAGTGTTGCCTAGTCACATTTGTCACTCAAATCAGTTTTAGCAAGATTTAATTCAGTTTTTAAGTCAGTTTTAATAAGTTGTTATAGGTTAAAAATCAAGTTTAAGGTTCAAAGTAACCATGGTTTGAATCTGAAGTGTTCTAGTCTAATATTCAGTTTGCTTGATTAATATCTTGATTAGTGGCATTTAGGTGTTAGTTTCATGTTTATTTTTGGTCTATTATGCAGTAGAAATTAGTTTGTTAAAGTGTGTAGTTGACCTTTGTCTTTAGTCAAAAATCTGTCTAAGTTTTTAAGTCCATTTCCATAGTTTTAAAAGTCCCATCTTCAATAGCCAATTTAGATTAGAATAAGTTTGTTTTAAAGTCTGAGATTGATAATATAAGCTTATTAGGTATCAAATTTAATCTGTTTTCACTTTTTAAGTTTTTACAACAGCTTATTCTAGCTTAAACTTAGGGCTAAAATTAGCAATTTTCCAAAAACAAAAGTCAGTATATACTGATTTTAATCAGTATATACTAACTTTTTCTAGCTTATTTTCTAGGTAAATTTTCTTAATTCTAGTTTTAATTTGTTCCTAGGTTGTCAAACTTAATCTGTTTGAGCTTATTTTGTAGTTTAGCTTTCATTTGCTTAGCTTAATTTAGGGCTGCAAAAGCCCTTTTAGTCTTTTATTAAAACTTGAAAAAAAACCAAAATCATGTTTTTAATCAGCCTTTTTCAAAAGTCTTTTTCTAGCTTATTAGTTATTCAAATTGCTTAAATTTTGCTTTTTCTTATAGCTTGTAGTACTAACTTTATCTGTTTTTAGGTTTTATACTTTAGCTTTTTTGTTTTCTAGCTTAATTTTTAGCTTAAAAGTGCCTTTGTAGGCTGTTTTATAACTTTATAGCCAAAATTGCTTATTTGATTTCTGAGCTTATGGCTTATTGGATTTGCTTAATTTGTGTTTAGGATTGCTTATTAGGTTAGGTTTAAAGTTCTAGTAGCTTATTTAGTCTAGGTTTGAGCTTATTCAAGCTTTGAAGCCAAGTTAGTTTAGACTTAAAGCCTTAAAGCTTTTTAAGCATTATGTCAGTTCTAAATAGCTTATTTCTAGCTTATTTTAAGTTTTTAGAAAAAGTTGTTTTACAAAAAGTGCTTATTTTAGTGTTATAAAGCTTTTTCAAAAATAAAATTTCAAAAATAAAAATGTTGGCCGTATAGGGAAGTCCCAGGTTTAAACCCTAGACCTCAACCTTAACTGCCAACACTTTAACACCAACACCCACTACCATCTCGCCCTTGGGACTTTTTCGTTAAACCTTCACACTACTTTACTTTTAAACCATTTTTGCCATTTAAGCCTTTTAGCTCTTTTAAGCTTATTTACAGCTTATTCCAAGAAGTTGTTTGCCCCATTTTATTTTTCCTATGATTAGAATTGTTCAAAGTACTTATCATGATTTTTTTAGATTTTTCCAAATTAGTTTAATATTTTTAGATTAAAACTGTTTTAAATTCATAATAAATAAAATAAAGGAGTGGGCGCTCAGATTGTATCTCGGCTTCCCACTAACTTTTTAAAAATCCAATTATAATAATTATTATTATTATTATTATTATTATTTTATTTTTTATTTTTTTTAATTTTATTTTTTTTATAAAAATCACTTTATTAAGAATAATAATATTTACAAGTAATTAGTGGGAAGCCGAGATACTATCTGGGCTCTCACTCCTCTAGTAATAGCAAAGCTGATCCTACTAAAAATGTGAACGGCAGCACATGCCCCAAGGTCTTGAGTCACGGAGAACCTTCAGATCCGCTTCAGCAAGATCACCGCATCCTTCTCAAGTTCCCCCAAAAGAAGAGAATGAGAAGGGGAGAAAACCGTATCCAAGATCTGCACACTTAGCCTCGTACTTGATGCGTTTACGTTATGCAACCTCAATCACCGCATGCCCTGGTACAAAATCAATCAACCCTAAGATGAAAGTTTTAGATATCTCTCTCTCGATTTCATGGCTTCTTGAATCATCAAAAGCGTAGTACGTATGATGAAATTATGACCAAAATGGTGTAACTATGTCAAAATATAACGTGTTATCATTAATTAAGGGGAAATAGTGATCCCGAGATACTTAACCGCCAGATCGTTCTCAAATTTGTACCAAAGAATATAAACACATAGGTCTTGAATTTGACCATTAGAATTGGCGATCACACTTGGCCTTTTCGAGAATAATTTGTTTGTCCAATTATAAACAACATTTTCTATATTGAATTCTTAGTTGACTTGACTTGTGATGGTAATGGGTTGAAAATTTTGATTCACTCCTAAGATGAAAGTTTTAGATATCTCTCTCTCCGGTTTCATGGCTTCTTGAATCATCAAAAGCGCAGTTCGTATGAAGGAATTATGACAAAACGGTGTAACTATGTCAAAATATAACGTGTTATCATTAATTGAGGGAAAATAGTGATCCCGAGATATTTAACCGTCGGATTGTCCTAAAACTTGTACCAATACATATAAACACATAGATCTTGAATTTGACCGTTGGAATTTGTAATCACATGTGTCCTTTTCGAGAAAAGTTTTCTAGTCCAATTCTAAATAACATTTTCAAACCTGAATTCTTAGTTGACTTGACTTGTGACAGTAATGGGTTGAAACTTTAGATTCGACTCCACAACAAAAGTTGTAGATCTCTTGTCATAGTTTCGTGGCTTCTTGAGTCATCAAAAGCGCAATTCGTATGAAGAAATTATGACCAAATCGGTGTAACTATGTCAATATATAACATGTAATAAATAATTGAGGTAAAATAGTGATCCTGAGATATTTAACCGTCGAATTGTCCTCAAATTTGTACCAATACATATAAACACATAGCTCCTGAATTTAACCGTTGAAATTTGCAATCACATGTGTCCTTTTCGAGAATAGTTTGGTCGTCCAATTATAAACAACATTTTCTATACTTAATTCTTAGTTGACTTGACTTGTGACGGTATTGGGTTGAAATTTTAGATTCAACTTTAAGTTGAAAGTTTTAGATATCTTTCTCCCGGTTTCGTGGCTTCTTGAGTCATAAAAAGCGCAATTCGTATGAAGAAATTATGACCAAATCGGTGTAACTATGTCAATATATAACGTGTAATCATATCATTAATTGAGGTAAAATAGTGATCCTGAGATATTTAACCGTCGGATCGTCCTCAAATTTGTACCAGTATATATAAACACATAGCTCTTGAATTTGACCGTTGGAATTTGCAATCAGATGTGTCCTTTTCGAGAATAGTTTGCTTGTCCAATTATAAACAACAGTTTCTATACGTAATTCTTAGTTGACTTGACTTGTGACAATAATGGGTTGAAATTTTAGATTCAACTTTAAGATGAAAGTTTTAGATATGTTTCTCCCGGTTTCGTGGCTTTTTGAATCATCAAAAGCGTTGTTCGTATAAAGAAATTATGACCAAAAAAGGTGTAACTATGTCAGCATATAACATGTTATCATTAATTAAGTGAAAACAGTGATCCCGAAATATTTAACCGTCAGATCGTCCTAAAATTGATACCAATACATATAAACACATAGATCTTGAATTTGACCGTTGGAATTTGTAATCACATGTGTCCTTTACGAGAAAAGTTTGCTTGTCTAATTATAAACAATATTTTCTATATTGAATTCTTAGTTGACTTGACTTGTGACAATAATGGGTTGAAATTTTAGACTTAACTCTAAGATGAAAGTTTTAGATATCTCTCTCCCGGTTTCGTGGTTTCTTAAAGTATTTGTTTGTGTTTCTAAATTTTTTATGAAGGAATTATGTCCAAAATAATGTAACTATGTCAAAATATAAAGTGTTATCATTAATTAAGGGAAAATAGTGATCCCGAGATATTTAACCATAAGATCGCCCTCAAATTTGTACCAAATCATCTCATGTGTGAATACAATGTGTGTATACTACTCCCTAGTCACTCTACTTAATCTATCACGTCGCACTCCTTTTCATGTACAACGATACCATCTCGACTTATCCGTTGAAATCTCACTGTTTTAACGATACCTCTTGATTCATCCGTTTGGAACAATTCTTCATGTACACCGATACCATCTCGACTCATCCGGTTGAACATCTCATGTAACCGCTCACTTCGGGTACCCGCATGCCCGGTTACCGACTAGTATGGTTTGCTTTCGGGTAGTAAAATTAATTACCCTCCCCACGATGCATAATTATTCCAACTAATCAAACTGAACAGCCCCATAAACACCATACGATAAATTTCGGTTTTGAGCGATCCAGTCCGATTCGATCTCGGTACAGACATCGGTCTCGAACCGGACCAACCACAAAAAGTGTACTATTAAAATTAAAATTTTATTTATATGTTTTTTAAAATAATTTATAAAAAAATAAAAAATAAAAATAAAAGTAAATTTTTAAAAAATAATTATACATATATTATAAATAATATATATAAATCTCTACCCCAAATTTAACACACCCCGCCAACTATTTCACTTTATCCCGCCAACATTTTCACCAAAATTTAAACATAAACCCTGAATTAGATCTGAGCACCAAGTGGGTAATGTGATTGGCAACCAACTCATAAAACAAAAATAACAGGAGTTTCATCTCAATTCGGTTCCAAAATCCTAAACAAGAAATTACTGCAATCATACATCTCATCCACAAAGAAATCAAAAAAACAAAATCATGAATTATACATCAATCAAAGATCACGGCAATCGGTTTCATCTTGCATCAAGTTTACCAATCAATTCTACATCGGATAACAGATTCAAATCTCACTCACAGAACCACGAATGGATATCACATAACGGATTCAACAAAAATCGATCGAATCAAAAAATGCAGGTTTGTGTTTAATAATTTTTAAATTTGCTTGTGCTTTTTTAATTGGCATTTTTGAATCGATTGATTGTAATGTTCAATTTGACTATTTTCATTTTTCTATTTAATGATATAAGGTTTATGTGAAACTTAATTTAGGGATTAGCCGAAAAAACCATGATCAAATAAACATGGGTATAGCGCCAAACAACCACAAGAATAGTGGGAACGAGAAGTAGAAAGCGCGAAGTCCTAAAGACCAAAAATAGCTGCCCAAGTTAACAGTAGATCCCATGTACTCCGCTGTAGATGATGACTCGTGAAATTGGTGATCTTTCTTTAAGGAACGTTCATCAGCATGCTGGCGTGGCCGAAGTACCTAATTGACTGAATGTTCATAAAGAAGGATACCAAGAAGCAAACTAATATGCTAAAGAACTTAATAGTTAACCGCAGCTTGGGTCCTTCACTCATATGCCTTGCTGGCAATTTTTGGAAAAAGGTACTAACGTACTAGGTGATAGTGTGTTCATTTACATTTTACTATGCTATGACTATGTAAGATACATCAGCTAATAAGATTACTTTTAATCTTGGTTTTGATGGTATGTGAAAAATCATGTCTCTCACATATACATGTACATGTCTCTCACATTCGTAAGGTATTTCATTCAAATGACATTTTCTTAAACATGGAACAGTAGAGTGGTGTAATTTGTTTCAAACTTCATGATCAGGATGACGCTGCCTGTAGATTTGCAGGAGAGTGTAATCGAGGCTGCTTATATTCAAGTACTTGGGCTTTGTTTTGAGTTCTCGTAAATGAGAAAGTTATGATGTCTGCTGCTAATTATTTTCTGTACATTGCAAAGACAAACACACACACACACACACACACACACATACACACACACACACACACACACACACACACCGTAGACTTCTTTAACCAGTATATATATCATTGCAGAGTGTACCTGTTCAAGCTGGACAAACACCGCCATTGTGGCAGTACTTTGGGACCCTTTTAACTAAAGGAAAGCTGAATGCATTTGAGTCATTGGAGCTATCTCGTCTTGTTGTTAATCAGAATAAGAAGAACCTGTTGGAGAATTGGTTGGCGGAAGACAAGCTGGAATGCAGTGAGGAGCTTGGAGATCTTGTGAAGGTATAAAATATTAAAGTTTTGAGTTTTTTTATATACTTACAGTTAGTAGTTAATGGTTGCACTTTCCAATAGGCAAATTTGTTTGTTATATTTCTAGCTTAGCAGTTAGCACTTCAAAACATAATATATTTTCTTTACATTCTTAAAACTATATTTCCAGATATTAAATGTACTCAATAACTTGGAAAACTGAATTTGAAACAAGTCATTAAACTTTACAAAGTGAGGGAGAGTACCTCATTTGTAAATATTTAGAAACATTATGACCTGTCTATTTACATTTGCACGCATTTATTCACTTTTCGGATTGTTAATGCATCTCCATTTTCATATGGATTTTTGTTCTATTTTGTGTGTGCAGAGGAACTGGTGACCGGTCTTTCTCGTGTATCATGGGAAAAAGTAGATGTCAGTTTTCACAATAGTAGATCGAGCATTGCTGCTCATAGTGTTATTCAGGTAGTTAGTTTTTTTGTATCTGTCTCATTTTACACGTTGTCACTTTTGAAGCGTTTGATCTTTTGTTTGTGACATAGGCACACCAAATTCATCCTGATAAAAATCCAAAAGATCCTCAAGCTGCCGAAAAATTTCAGCCATGTGATTAATACTTCATTCATTATAGAATGATACTCACTTGCTCTTTTAAAGTGTATGTTTATTAAACCTTTAAAATCATTATCATGCTAAGACAATGCAATATATAGTTAGAGAATTTTTGCCTTGGCCACTGTACAATTTGAAAAATTATGTTCAGAAGATGAGAAAGTATTTCTTTTATACATAGGTACTTAATGAAGCTTATCAGATCTTGAATGATCCTGTGAAGAGAGATGTGTATGATCAGATTCGGATAATTCCATTCTCTTGAAAGTTTTATATATTGAAAGGCTTGATTTATTTACTTAAAAAAATATTGCAGGAAGGAGTGTAAGGTCTGAGCCAATGCAGTCCAAGCAAATATGGAGAAGAGAACAAGAAGAAAACCTTAAGTTTTTTTCTCTAGAGTTCTTGAATTGGGCATGTGGGTAACGGGTCGAAATGGGTAGCTTTTGGTATGGATTGAACAAGTGACTTGGGGCCAGTTTGATAACATAATATGATGTAAAACTGAAAATTAAGATCGTAAATGATATAAAGGCTTTTCTGGGTTTGGTTTGAATAAGAAATGACAGGTTAATAAGAGTTCAGCTGGTGAAGCTTCAACAGCAGCTGCTGCCCCAAAGGTACTGATTTGTGAAAATTATTGATATGTCTTTTTGGGATAGGTTTAATATCTAAGTAGCGAAAGATGTATGTAGCTGCTTGTTATTAGTGCTGCTTGTCAAACGTATTGGTATTAAAAGAAGTTAGTCACTACTGTTTGGGAACAAGAATGATTTGTGGTGCCAGTGTATACTTTATGCTGCTAATGCAAGACTTAATGCTGCCAGTAGTAATCTCATATGTTAATGCTGCTATTGATACTACTGCTATTGGGTTTAAAAGAAGAAGTTAGTGCTGCCAAGTATATATCTATGCTGTCAAAGTGTTATATAAATACTATACTCATCTAGTAACTTTAACACTTGCATTAGAACATGAATTCATTTAGGTCCTGGTTGCATTTTCACCTTGACTGCAATTGCCAAATGGGAGTGTAGCTCATATGGTAGAGCGCTCGCATTGCATGCGAGAGGCACGGGGTTCGATTCCCCGCACTTCCTTATTTTTTCGTTGTGTGACTAAATATTACAAAACGCCACACAAACATAAAATTCTTGTGGGCATTGGATGAACAATAGTCACAAAAAATGCACGTTACAAAAAATGCACATTTACTTGACCTTAAAAAGCATACAGTCACACTTATTAACACTATTGGCCACTTTATGCTTAATTGTATGTGACTAAATACCCAAAAAAATCATGTTTTGTGTGACTAAATATTACAAAACGCCACACAAACATAAAATTCATGTGGCCATTGAATGAACAATAGTCACACAAAATACACATTTACTTCATACGTATTAACACTTTTGGCCACTTTTGGTTAATTTGTATGCGACTAAATCCTAAAAAAACCGTGCTTTGTGTGACTAAATATTACAAAAGGCCACACAAACATAAAATTCGTGTGACCATTGGATGAACAATAGTCACACAAAATACACATTTACTTGACTTTAAAAACATATGGTCACACTTATTAACACTTTTGGCCACTTTTGGTTAACTTTTATGTGACTAAATAAAAAAAAACATGCTTTGTGTGACTAAATATTACAAAAAACCACACAAACTTAAAATTCATGTGACCATTGGATGAACAATAGTCACATAAAATACACATTTACTTGGTTTTAAAAAGCATATAGTCACACTTATTAACACTTTTGGCTAAATTTTTTTAAATTGTACGTGACTAACTCCAAAAAACAACACCCGTTGTGTGACTAAATCATCACAAACTTCACATTAATTATATATTCGTGTGGCTATAGGACAGGAAATAGTCACACAAAATACACATTTACTTGAATAAATCATCTCAAATGTCACATATATTATATATTTATGTGGCCAAAGGACGAGCAATAGTTACTCTCAAAAACCATTCGTGTCACTATAAAGTGTTTACGGTCACTAATACTGATTAATCCAACAAAACTTGTGCCTTATTTGTCACACATATTCGGGTTTTGGTCACTCGTTTTCAATGAAAATGGCCACAAACTCAACAATGTCACCGTAGGAGACCTACGGTGGCGCGACCTTTAGTGACAAACAACAAAAAAAACGTGTGTGACTAAATGCATATCGTCACACATTTTTAGAGTGACCAATACCACTTTTTGTACCAGTGCCCCCAACCCATATTCCGCTACGACCCAATTTGGGGGTGTTACAATCACTGGTAAAACAAAAGTTACTTTCAAATTTGTTAAAGTCTATTTTTTTTCTGATTATTTGAACACTACTCAAATCCCTGTGGAACGACCTGGTCTTACCTAAAAATATTATACTACATACGTGGGTTATACTTTTAACCGTGTGTTTCTCTATAATAAAATTGGTATTTTTAGTCATTATAAATTTAAAGCTTTTGAAACATATCAGGGTTTTTGGTATAGATTTTAGTGGTTAGGGGTTTAGGGTTTTTGGTATAGGTTTTAGTGGGGTTTAGGATTTTTGGTATAGGTTTTAGTTGGGTTTAGGGTTTTTGGTATAGTTTTTAAAGTTATTTATATATCACTTGTGATATTGTACCTATTGGTTAGGGGTTTAAGGTTTTTGGTATAGATTTTAGTGGTTAGGGGTTTAGGGTTTTTTGTATAGATTTTAGTGGTTATGGGTTTAGGGTTTTTGGTATAGGTTTTAGTGTGGTTTAAGGTTTTGGTATAGGTTTTGATGGAGTTTAGGGTTTTTGGTATAGGTTTTAAAGTTACTTATATATCACTTGTGATATTGTACCTAGTGGTTAAGGGTTTTAAGGTTTTGGTATAATGTTAGTGGTTAGGGGTTAGGGTTTTTGGTATAAGATTTAGTGGTAGGGTTTAGGGTTTTGTATAGGTTTTAGTGGTGAGGTTTTTGTATAGATTTAGTGGTTAGGGGTTTAGGGTTTTTGGTATAGGTTTTAGTGGGGTTTAGGGTTTAGGGTTTAGTGGGGTTTAGGGTTTAGGGTTTAGTGGGGTTTAGGGTTTTTGGTATAGGTTTTAAGGTTATTTATATATCACTTGTGATATTGTACTTATTGGTTAGGAGTTTTGGGTTTTTGGTATTATTTTAGTGGTGAGGGGTTTTGGGTTTTTTGTATAGGTTTTAGTTGGGTTTAGGGTTTTTGGTATAGGGTTTAGTGATGTTTAGGGTTTTTAGTATAGGTTTTATTAGGTTTAGGGTTTTTTGGTATAGGTTTTACTAGTTAGGGGTTTAGGGTTTAGGGTTTGGGGTTTAGGGTTTAGGGTTTAGGGTATATGTTTTAGTGAGGTTTAGGGTTTTTGGTATAGGTTTTAGTAGGGTTTAGGTTTTTGGTATAGGTTTTAGTGTGGTTTAGGGTTTTGGGTTTAGGGTTTTTGGTATAGATTTTAGTGGTTAGGGGTTTAGGATTTTTGTTATAGATTTTAGTGGTTAGGGGTTTAGGGTTTTTGGTATAGGTTTTAGTGGGGTTTAGGGTTTAGTTGTAACAATCCGTTATTTCAGGTCATTTTACGACTCAATACTTTCTAATATTTATTTTTAGGCTTTTACGCGTTTGCTTTTAATTTTCATCGTTTAGTTAAATCGCGTTAACTAAAAATCAACATTCAACGTAAACGAACATCAAACAAGTAAAAGTACGTCAAGAAAGTGTTATATAATTATTACGAGGATAATTTATAACATTTCATGTTTTATTTTTATTGGTTACGTAAAACGTCTACGTTTCGTAATAAAATATATTTAGGCATACACGGAAGCATCTATACCTATCTATACTCAAACAAATACCCACTATTATACCCAATACCCAAAATTAAATCATTTTTCACTTCTATACACACTATGGACGGATATACTAGCAACATACAAAAATTAAATCCTAAATTTCTCCACTAAGTATCACATTTCTAGTTATAACCTTACAAGAGTACGCTTTAAGATACAACTTTCCATAAATTGGCACATCAAATGTGTCCTCTCACCTATTCCAATAGTTCCCTCCTCCTAGGGAGGAGGAGAGCACCTTACACCATGTACCCTAAACCACTCTTATATTCATGGTTTAGCCTAATACATATAGTATATAAGGGTGTACTAATGCAAGACTTATACACTCTTTCATAATTCATAAGTAAACTTTCTATTTCTCTCTTGTTCTTCATACTAACCCACGGCTCATATAAGGTTTTTAGGGTGTTCGTAGTTTTGATTTTTTTCAAAGATTACAAGTATACAAGGGTTGTTATTAGTGATATCTAAGGTAGTTTAAAGTATTTTGGAAGCTTGGGTATTATTCTAGCAAGGGTTTAATCAAGAGAAAACTAAGGTTTTCGTATCTAGGGTTTCGAATTTGGGTTTGATATCTAGGGTTGGTTTTGTGTTCTTCATCATCCTACACTCTTCTAAGGTCTACTTAAACCCTAATCTTTCTAATTATTCATTTACATAATTTATATACTTGTTATTATGTTAATCACCACCTAGGGTTTGTTTTTATAATAATAAGTTTATAAAATATTACAAGCATGTTTAAGATTCGAACCTATATTAATTTATGGTGAAATGATGTTAAAAATATATTAGAATACAAGAATACACTTGATATAAGTATTGGATAATTTATATATTTAGTTTATAAATTATTTGTTGAAAGTTTAATTATAAAGTTTATGTACAAATTATCATGAGGACTTGGTACTTGGACAAGAGTTATGAACATGAATATGAGGACCCTAAATTATGTAAGACTTGTGGTATTAATTAATATAGAGGACTTGTATAAATCAATAAAGTAATAATTTATAAAATTAGTTTATAAATTACATATATATATATATAAGTGGACTATTTTAATGATTCTGTTGGGATTCAAATTTTTATAAATTGTGGAAGTATTTTTATATAATAGTACATTTCATAAGGCATCCAAGCATATAAGGAACTCGAGAAACAAAGCTATAACGAAGAAGTTATGATATTTACAAGATTACGATAATTAAATATATTAAAGTATTTTTATAAAAGTAGTTTTATAAAAACAAACACTGTTTCAGATCTGGTAAAAATATATGAATATTTTATAATGATATTACATGTTACGAGGATTCCAAGCATATAAGAAACAAAAAATACAAAGCTATAACGAAGAAGTTATGATATTTACAAGATTACGATAATTAAATATATAAACGTGTTTTTATAAAAATATACAATCTATTAGAAACTTAAAATATGGTTACGAGTTTTTTCGAGTCCGTTTGGGCTATAAAAACGTTAAGAAATATTGTTGTATCATTTATATAATATTTATATACGCTTTTAACTTTATAAATATTATTTTATAAAACAATTAAACTATTTATATAATATCATTATATAATCAATAAAAATATTATATCATATATTATTAACAAGTAATCAATTAGATTTCAAACCGTTTATATTTGATGGTGGCTAATTTATATTAATGAACTTGTTTTACGTAGAAAATTGGTTATATATTTTTTTAATTTTTTTTGTCAATATGAGCCTAATAATGTTTACCCAAATTTCTACATTTATACACATATAAATGAGACACACACATGCAAGTGAAGATATACATAGTATGATCATTGTCATATATATAAGGATATATTGTCAAGTAAACACACGTACATGACAAACACATATAAGCGTTAAGATATGCATATACATATTAACAATTCCACCAACAAAATAAATATGAATTTAAAAATTGGATTTACTATTTATTTATTTATATTATATTAATTGTATATAATTATAAAAATGGTTCGGTTCGGTTTTTACGGTTCGGTTTTTGGACGAAAACCGAAACCGAACCAAAAATTTTCGGTTTTTGAAAAAGTAAAAAATCAAACCATCGGTTTCTAGTTTTAGTCGGTTTTCTCGGTTCGATTTTTTCGGTTTTACGGTTTTAGGTTTGGGTTTTTTCGGTTTTTTTTTTTACTCACCCCTAAATATAAAAAAGCAATAAAAACTAATCGATTTGTATAATTTAATTTTCTGTAATTTTTATATAAATTGTACAATTTGATAAAGAATATAAAAAGTTGTTTAAAAGTGTTTTGGGTCGTTTGAGCTATAAAAACCTTAAGAAATATTGTCGTATCATTTAGGGTTAAAGTCATTAATTACCAATGTACTTTTAAAAATTTTTACATCTTACCTAGATGGTGGTTTTAATATCATTATAACCATCCAAACTTATTGTAACCGGCTAATATAGGAAAGGTAATTTTCAAAATTTCCATGTCATTAATTTTTTCCATGTGGAATTGACTTTGGTTGACTTTTGCCACCTCAACCATCTTCATATTCCACCACCACCACCACCCATCCCCCAACCTCCACTTACCCTGAATCGATTAGTCATCTCACCCTCGCTTACTTAAACCCACCGACTCATGGGACGAAACCACCACAACAACCATCGCTTTCAACCCAAAACCCCAACCCAAAGTCCGTCTCATGTGCTCTTACGGCAGCCACATAGTCCCTCGCTCTAACGACAAATCCTCTTTATCGGCTGAGACATCGTATAGCTTCGTGACCGCCAAACTTCAGTCGTTGACCTCATTCTCGTATCACCAAAAACCTAATCAAATCACAATCCTCATCCTCCTTATCATCCCAACAGAATACACAACTTTTGCAGCCCTTTACTGATCTAATTAAGATTTGATGATTGTTTAGTGTTTTGATTTTGTAGTCTCACACTAAGTATTTTTAATGAGGCCTAATGGAGTAATATTGTGATTGGAGCAGATATGAGATTGGAGCAGATATAGTTAAAAAAGATTGAGATGATGAATGAATTGGAGCAGATATGAAACAGAAGTGGTGATAATGGGAGTAATATTTAATATGTTGGGTGAGGTGGAATAAGTTGTGTTAAGGTGGAGTCTATGTGGAAAATAAATAAATCAAAAATGAATTTAACCAGTTAAAAATGTGACGTGTCGGTTATTTTAACTTTTTAACCGGTGAACACCAGTATCATTTGAGATAGTTGGTATGTTTAAAAATAAAACTAAAGTTTGGATGGTTATAATGATATTAAAACCACCATCTTGGTAGGATGTGGAAATTTTTGAAAGTACATTGGTAATTAATGACTAAAACCCTATCGAAGTAACATTTATATAATATTTATATACGCTTTTAACTTTATAAATATTATTTTATAAAACAATTAAACTATTTATATAATATCATTATATAATCAATAAAAATATTATATCATATATTATTAACAAGTAATCAATTATTGGACAAAGATTTTATTTCACGGATACAAATACGTCGACGTTTATTTAACAAATACGATTTAAATATTATTTCGACATTTTAAATTACACAAAAACTATTAGGTGGTGGTGTAACTCTATAACTTGTGATACTGTATTTACATTAAATACACTATACTTATACGGCCTATAATTAATTAGGTTGCATTCGGATTTCTCAAGATATTTCACTTACTTCATTTGCATAATCAATCATTCACTTGAGGTGAGTTCATAGCCCCATTTTTATATGATTCCAATGATTTACAATTCTCGGGGTGAGAAACATGCATTGTTTTACATTTGGACGCAAGTATACTTTTAATAAATTACGAGTTTGACTAAGTAGCTATAACCCACTATGCCCATGAATCATGAACTGTTAATTACTGGAAGTAAGCGCAAATGTTATGAATAGATCTATTTGGGATTGACATCCCCGTTCGGGTGAGTAGCGCTCACTAGTTTGACGAATTGAACTAACGGACGTATACCAAGTCGGACTTTGAATGTTGCGGGTTGAACATCTACACAGGCACATTATTGGCATTAATTTGCACACATACATATTGTAGCTTCAATGTCATGAGCTTAGTGCATTTCATAATTACATTTTGAGATATTGTACGTGTTACATGTCTTACACTTTGAAATCTTGTGGTCTTAATTTATACATTACTTAAACCTGTGAATTCACTAACTTTATGTTGACATTTTAAAGCATGTTTTTCTCAGGTCAATAAGGCAAGAAACAAGGATACATTGGTGGTCATCATTTCGAAGTCACATTATTATAAAGATTTAAGTGCATTTCATTTTGAAGTATTTGTTATGTATTAAAATCTTTTACATTTTTCAAGGATAAACAAGTTAAGCTATGGGCTTTTGTAACAAACAATTTAATTAATCCAATGTATTATTTTCAAACGACTCATATAGAGGTCGTTCTCATATCTTGTGCTATTGATCTATGATGTAACACTCTCAGATCCATATTCTGTTGCGACCCTATTTGGGGGTGTTACAGATTGGTATCTAGAGCCAAGGTTATAGAGAACCAGGTCAAGTGTTTTTACTTGGACTATAACCGTTTTCAAACATTGCATCATACAAAAGTTTTTCACGGGACATACATACACTATTTGTTTACATTAGTTGGTTTTACTAGATGCTTACATGATCTATATACGTACTTATATTGTATTAAGTATATTACTATACATGTCTTATATAATATATTTATATAAGTTTATTTTATTGTTACAGTAGTCATGTCATCTTTGACGGTCACCTACACATCTGTTTATACTAATTTCGAGCCATGGAGGTTGCACTGTGTATCGGATGATGAGCTAGAGGCACCGCAGTCTCCAGGACAGGCACCGCCATCTCCAGACTACGTGCCTGGTCCTGAGCACCCACCTTCACCGGACTATGTGTCTAGCCTTGAGGAGCCAGAGCAGGCACCGCTTTCTCTAGACTATGTACCTGATCCTGAGTACCCAGAGTACTTGGTAACATATGACATTAAGGCACCTATTGAGGATCAGCCTTTACCAGATGATGCTTCACATGCAGCCCTATCACCGGGCTATGTTGCTGACTTTGATCCGGATGAGGATCCAAAAGAGGAACCCAAGGAGGATCCTGCTAACTATCCTGCCGATGGAGGAGACGATGCTGATGATGAGTCATCTGATGATGATGATGATGATGATGATGAGGAGGAGGAGCAGGAGGCTTTTGAGGATGATGAAGAGGAGGAGGATGAGCATCCAGCTTTGGCCGACTCTCTTGTTGTACCTGTTGATGACCCTGTTCCCTCAACTAAGGATACAGAGGCATTTGAGACCGACGAGTCTGCACCTTTACCTATACTATCACCTAGACGTCGCAGGGCTAGGATATCCATCCGACCCCAGACACCGATGTCAGCTGCTACTGAGGCACTCATTGCTGCGGTTGCTGCTACACTACCTTCATCACCACCACCATCTCCACTTACTCCACTATCATCCCTAGTCCCTTAGATTCCCTCACCGCCATTACCACTACCATCACCACCTACTCATACTAGCCCTACCTATGTTGAGTCACCACTAGGCTATAGAGCAGCCGAGATTCGGTTGAGAGCTGCATCACCATCTACCCACCATCTATCAGAGATACCATCACCACTCCTATTTCTACCATATACTACACACAGAGATGATATTCTCGAGGCAAACATGCCGCTTCGGAAGAGAGCCTATTTCTCTACTCCCGCTTCCAAGTTTGAGGTTGGGGAGAGTTCGTCAGTTGTTGCTGCTAGGTAGGCTGGATAGACCCTAGCCCATAGGGTTGACTATAGATTCATTGGTACTATGGATGCTAGTATCCGTGCTGCTGAAAGTAGAGCGATGACCGCCGTATGGGTGGTAAATGAGAGGGTTACCACTTTGAGGGCTTAAGCCAGAGAGTGACAGATCTTTCCACTACTCTTGCTTGGGATACTCATGAGATACATTGTTTGATTAAGGACAACCCAGGATGACCGGCTTTCAGAAGGCTCGATTCAACACATTATTTAGAGACAGACGATATCATCTTCACACGGCTGTGCTCGTGGAGGTGCTCATAGAGAGCAAGGCTAGGTGCACATAGAGGCATGGGAGACTAAGCCATAGTATGTAAACCGGGCCGATTATTATTGTCCGACAGGCATAGGCTCACTCTAAGAGCAGGAGCCAGGCCATGGAGGCCCAGATTAGAGCCTTGAAAAGGAATGTCGATGTACTACAGAGACAAAGGATTAGAGATAACGACAAACTGACGACCAATATTCAGCACGAGCATGACAGGTTCAGTGAGCTTGTACGCACTGCAGAGGCAGGACCTTAGGATAGACCAGCTGATGCTGGTAGTAGCTGTTAGTATTATATCATTTGTTAGCTATCCTGTATAGCCTGCTAAGTTTTATGGGTAACTCCCAGCTAGTAGGCTGTATGGATCTTTTGTCATCATTTTAGCTATCTTGTATGGCATGTTAAGTATTATGGGTAACTCCCAGCTAGCATTGCCTTAGGACCATATTTTCATTTTGTATCTCATCTGTATTGATCATGTTGTAATTAGAACTATCATGTATGATTATCGATGTTGTTACGTATGAATGTTGAATTATTTATATCATTGTTGATTTCACTTAGGTTGTATATTTCACTGTGTGTTGTGATCTCATTTTATTTATTATGCATATGTCATGTCACGTTTATGATTGTATGAAATCTAACGTGTAATATATTTTCTTGTGATTTAAAGAAAATGCCGCCAAAGAAAAGAACCACAACAAAAACCGCCCCGAACCTATGACTGATGCCGCCATTAAGGCACTAATTGCCCAAGGAGTTGCTGATGCATTGGCAAAAATTAAAGCAAACAAAACTAGTAGAAATGGTGATGAAAGCCATAATTCGAGAACTGGTAGCAGAAAGACCGAGCGAGCTGCTCGCAAGTGCACTTACAGTGACTTCTTAAAATGCCAACCCCTTAATTTCAAGGGTACTGAAGGAGTTGTTAGTTTAACTTAGTGGTTTGAAAAGATTGAGTTTGTATTCCATATTAGTAACTGCACTGTCGCGTGCCAGATTAAATTTGCTACTTGGACTCTTCTTGGCAGTGCTCTGACGTGGTGGAATTCCCATGTCAAGACTGTTGGTCATGATGCTGCATACGGAATGCTATGGAAAACACTCAAAAATATAATGACAGCCAAATATTGCCCAAGAGGCGAGATCAAGAAGCTAGAGATTAAACTTTAGAATCTGAAAGTCAAAGGTACTGATGTGTTAAGCTATAACTAACGTTTCCAAGAGTTAGCACTGATGTATTCGAGAATGTTTCTTGAGGAATCAGATGAGGTCGAGAAGTATGTTGGTTGAATTCCCGACATGATTCAGGGAAGTGTGATGGCTTCTAAGCCAAAGACAATGCAAGATGCCATTGAGTTTGCCACTAAACTGATGGATCAGAAGATCTGTAGTTTAGCTAACCGTCAA